>JAODAL010000710.1:0-235000 GCA_025379985.1 Phyllomedusa bahiana
CCAAGCCCTAGGGCACCTCCTATTCTGGGGTTTTTGGGTTGAGCCAAATAATGCACTAGGCCCCCACTTTGGAACCTGAAACGGCAGAATCTGGGGAATCAATATAAGTTGAAATTTTCCTGATCCCTTTTACCGTACCCTTGTAACAATGTTAAAAATTGAAATCTAAAAAAAAGTGAAATTTTTAAAATTTCCTTTCCCACTTTGCTTTTAATTCCGGAAACACCTAATGGTTTAAAAAATTTCCCTAAATGGGGTTTTAAATATTTTAAAGGGGGTTTATTTTTCTAATAGGAATTAAAAGGGGTACAAACAACGGGCCAATCAAATACTAAACTGGACGGTCCCTAAAAAATTAATTGAAAATTTTTGTTAAAAATTTGAAAATTACTACAAATTTCAACCCCCCCAATTTAAAAAAAAAAAAAAAAAGACATTTAAAAAAATGATGCCAAACAAGCAGACATAGGGTAATCTTTATAAACTATTTTGATGGAATAACTAACTGTTTTACATGCAAAAAATTTTGAATTTAAAATTGGTAAATTTTTAAAATTTTTTTCACGATTTTTTGATTTTTCACAAATAAACAATTTTTTTGGGACCAAAATTCTTACTATTTTAAAGCCCCAATGGTCACGAGAAAAAATCTCTGAACACTGATAAGATTAAAGTGTCAAAGATTTTTCTCACAAAAGGCAATGAAATTTTAAAAATGGGGCCTGCAGAAGGCCAAAACTGGCTCGGCAAAAGGGGTTAAAGGGGGCTTTTCCAAAATCCCTTTTTCACTTACCCAAGGAGGGTGATACTTTTCTTGCGGGGCCCCTAAAACCACGGGGAACAGAGGTCCCATGCCCACCACTGCAGTGAGAAGTCAGTTTAGCACGCGCTCTGCTGCCCCATTTCAAGGCTATGGGACTGACAAAGAGAAGCCAAGTACAACTCATTTCAGAAGTCCCATAGAATTTGCATAGCAAATACCGTGAACAAAAATCCGCATTGAAAAAGAGACAAACAACCATGAAATCATAAGAATCAGGAAAGTAGAAAGGAAATCCTCATATTTAAAAATATTTGGGGCGGGTTATTACTCATGGTCATGAGTACAGGGGATATTTTTTAACCATATATAAAGATGGTATCGCCACAGAAAGAAAAAGAAATAACTTTAAAGGGGTTTTGCCAAAATTTTAATTCATACCCCTGTATCCACTCTTAGCTCGTTTTTAAAGGGGGGGCTTTTAATTTGTTTGAATTCATTCATGTGACCCAGCGGGTGCATCACCACCCTTTTCCCTCTCTAGTAAAGAAAGTCTTTTATGTAAGAGCTTGATACTACAATATACATAAAATTTTTGTTCACAGCAAAAGGTCCTGGGTTTCAAACCCCTCGGGAAACCCAAAACCCTGTGTTTTTTTTTTTTCTTTTATCAATGCACAACCGATTGAGGTTTCTTTTTTTAATTTATTTGCACTTTTTTTGACAATTACTGAGAAAAGGGGAGGGAGTAAATACAGCACCTGGGTTGAAACCAGTACTCCTAAAGGGGAACGGTGTCTGGCCGGGAAACTGGGGGAGTTCCACCCGGGTTGTATCCCTGAAGATGAGCGAAAACAATGGATCACAAAAGGGGGTTTCCACACAAAAAATAGCTTTCAAACTTAGGGGAAAACTAAAAAGACGTTTTCCAAAAATATGCTTTTTTATTTTTTTTTTAAGCGCTACAAATGATTTTTTTCACCTTCCTTTTCTCTCTGGTTTCCCAATGACCAACCTGTGTACTCCTTCTCTCCGCGTTTTTTCTTCGATAACAGGATGATGTCATCACACAGCCAAAGGCCCGCAGGTGAAAGCTTTGGGTTTATTTTTCTTTTTTGACAAAAAACAGTAATTACTTTTGTTTAAATTTAGCAAAGAAGCTTCTCTGGACCCAAGAAGGTAATTTGCTAATCTTTGACTAATAAACATAAATAAACGGAAGTCAATCACGGACTCTATGCAATTACAACACTTGACCAGGAAGTGACAGAGCAAAGGCATTATTTCATTCATGCATCCATGAAACTTTGAAGAACAACCCCTTTAAGGAGCAGCAAAAAACAAAAACGGTCCAGAAATTTTTAATAAAATGAATGGGAAATTATTATTATTTTATTTGCAAGCTATGTCAATTTTACTTTGTGGCAAAAACCCTTTAATGATGATGAACCCACTCCTGAATATGTAATACCAGTGCACAGAGTTTACGTAGTAAAGGTTTCCATAGTTAGATAAAAAATAGCAGGGGAGCTATTGTAGACACTTTTTTTGGGGGGGGGGGGGGGGGGGGGGAAACCCTGGATTGGTTTTGGGTTGGGCACTAGATTGTCCTGGTACCAGTCCTGACGACTGCCCCAACCTGCGTTCTGTATGTTCAGCATTCTGATCTTCTGTCATGCCCTCACCCCCATGGACCCCAACCCCCCATACTTGGACAGAAGCTTTTGGGAGATCAATGCCTCTCTTTTGGGTCTTCTAACTTAATCTGAAAGAGAAGAAAATGGAGGATACTATTGAGTCTCGGTCTTCCTACAGAACATTGTTGAATACGCTGTGACCTTAAATCATAGGAAAAAAAAAAAATAAATTCCAGTCAGACGGATGCCTGGCCCACTAGTGAGGTGATTCTTAGGCCTACCAGTGGAGGTGATTCTTGGGCCCACCAGTGAGTTGATTCTGTGGGCCCACCAGTGGAGTTGATTCTTGGGGTCCACCAATGAAGGTGATTCTTGGGGCCCACCAGTGGAGTTGATTCTTGGGGCCCACCAGTGGAGTTGATTCTTGGGGCCCACCAGTGTAGTTGATTCTTGGGGCCCACTAGTTGATGTGATTCTTGGGGCCCACTAGTTGAGGTGATTCTTTGGGCCCACTAGTTGAGGTGATTCTTTGGGCCCACTAGTTGAGGTGATTCTTGGGGCCCACTAGTTGAGGTGATTCTTGGGGCCCACTAGTTGAGGTGATTCTTGGGGCCCACCAGTGGAGGTGATTCTTGGGGCCCACTAGTTGAGGTGATTCTTGGGGCCCACCAATGGAGTTGATTCCTGGGGCCCTCTAGTTGAGGTGATTCTTTGGGCCCACCAGTGGAGGTGATTAATGGGGCTTATCCTACAGCTACTGTACATGATTGTACATATTCCACATGACTCTTACCCTTTGCCTTCTGCTTTCTGCCTCTCTTTCTCTGCCTTTCTTTTTGAAAAGCAGCCCCAAGACTGAAGCTCAGAAGTCCACCATGTCTAGGGGCCCATGGGGGTTTCCCCTATTCCACTGTGGGACAGTCCAAGCCTGAGTCCAGATCTACAAGGCAGGGTTTTCTAGATGTAGGCCTTGCAGCTCTAGCAACATCAATTCTCCCCAACATTTACACTGTCAAGCATTGGAAAGGGCGCCTCCACAACAGATTTCTATGATTCTATGAATATTACAAGTTTTCTATTACTCCCATTAGGTTTTTATAGAAAAAAAAAATTCTTGGTTACCAGACAAAGCACTTTTGTGTCTGGTGCAGAGCTTGTATTGTTGAAAATAGACATGTCAATCAAATTGAACCAAAGGTGGGGAAGATATTTGGATGAAAGGAGGGATATGGGTAATTCTAAAGCTTTCTTTCCCTCTACTGGTTTTCCATGTGGAAGATCTAAAACCTTTGGCGAATCCAGAAAAGACTATGGGCTTTATGTATAAAAACTGTCTAGCAGTAAGAATGTCTTTGTTGTCTAAAGCAACCGATAAGAACTCAGCTTTTATTTTTCCAGAGCCCTGTATGAAATCTGGAAGCTCTTAGGCGGTGTTCACACGGCTTATTCACGGCGGATTTGTGAGCCGGATTGCTCTCGCAAATCCGGCGTGAATGAGGGGCGGGGCGGGGGGGCCGGAGCGCGGCGGGGGCGCCGCTCCCCGGCCCCATAGACTTCCATTATCCACGGCGTGTATTGCGCCTGGATAATGTGCAGGTCACTTTCTCCCCGTCCGGCGGATTCGCCGAGCGGGGAGGAGCGACGGAATCCACTGTTCTCTTTGAGAGCAGTGGATTACCGTAATTACTCCGACGGATTGGCGCCGTACTGCAGCGCAAATCCGGCGCGGAGTACGGCCCCAATCCGCGGACAAATAAGCCGTGTGAACGAGGCCTTATTGGTCGCTATGGGCTCTGATTGGTTGCTATGGGCAACATAGATAGTTTTACTGCTAGACAGTTTTCATACATAAGGCCGTATGTTTGCCTTATAGATTCCTATGGCTCCAATTAGGTATACATTGGGAGCAAAAAAACTGGGTTGTCCAGCATCCAGACTTTAGAAAGGTGAAGGATAAAATTATTTAACAGATATACAATAAAAGGAGGAATACCTTAGTGTAGCCTCTGTTCCTCATAACGCGTTTCGATCCACCAATATAGGCCAAAACGTGATGGGAATAAGGTTCTAGGCTGTGCATGACTGAAAACATCAGGTAACAAATGGACACTTATCTTCCTAGTTGAATATTTTAAAGACCTAGCTGTTTGATCCAAAGGAAGGCAACACAACACCCCGACCCCCACTCTTTTCCTTGTCATTTGTAGACAGGTTGATGAAGCTCTTTCCTGACCCTAATTTGTAAATATCATCAGTGTCGGACTGGGGTGCCTAGGGACCACAGGTGGAATTGATTCTAGGGGCCCACCAGTTGAACCTATTCTGGGCCCACCGTTAGAATTTATTTTAAGGCCCACCCTACAGCTACTGTAAATGACTGTAGATGCCTCCTCTACTTTGCTTCTTGCTTTTTGACTCTCTTTCTCTGCTTTTCTGCCTCTTCCAAGGATGTATATGCAGTTAAAATACAACTCCAGGTCTACCATGCTCAGGGCCCTCCGGGGGTTTCCCCAATTCCCCTGTGGGTCAGTCCGAGCCTGAATATCATAGATCTTCAGTCCTTTATTTTAATTAATGTTTTTATTAGTATTCTTAAAACCTATAAATCATGCACTAGGACACAGACACTTGAAAACTCAAAGCTGAATAAGTATGGCCAGCGGACGTCAAGCAGCAAATTTAAAGGGGTTGTCTCACTGCATTGATTCATCTTACCTCAGTCCTGTTTTCTTGGTTTCATTTTGAATTCAGGGGTGTTTTATCTGGCTTCCACTAGGGTGCAATAGAAGCCCGGTCTGTAGCTATAGCAACCAGTGCTGGCAGCCTATCATGAGAGAATTTAAACAGGTCCCGTAGCTATAGCAACCTGAGGACTGATGCAGCCCATACAAGAGGGGATACTAGGAATAGGGAGGACAATGTAATGGACATATATTGCAAAGTGACTTGTTTTTGCAAGATCTTAAACATAAAAGCAGCGATTCTTGTATGAACAAACCCCTTTTAACGTAATGCAATATTAAGTCTGTCTCTTATGGCTTAATATTTTGAGAGCTGCCAGCGGAACGACAAAGAAAGAAATTTACATCAAAATTCTGTGTTTAGTTACTCGACATGGGTGCCCCTTTTTTTCCCATATTCAATCCCAAATGAAAAAGCAATTCATTAAACCCTACTTAAATTTTTTCTCACTACGACATTAAAGGGCTTATTTTTAGAATGCAATCATTGTCTGATAGGTCCAGGTCCCACCTCTGGGACCCTCACCTATCTCCTAAACAGCCCCCATTCAAATAACGGGTTTGGGGACTCATTTAGGAATGGGGTGCAAGTCCCGGGGGGGACCCGGATCTATAAAAACAAATGCATAGCATGATAACATAATTCTGTAGTGAGACCCCCCCTTTTAAACCCTTGAACTAAAGCCAAAATAAAAAAAACAAATAACCAATGTTTTAGTAACTACCAACTGTGCTTTTTTTCTATTTTAGTATAAACTCCCGGCAGGGCCACTCTCCTTTTTTTTATTTGTTTTTAAAATGCTTATAATTTTTATTTGTCTTTGGCTCATTTTGAATTTTTAAATTCTTGTTTGTACAGCCCCGAAAATTTGGGTCCAAATAAAAATAAAATAATTTATCTTTTTCACCACAGTATAATCCCGCCCGTCGGGGCGCCCCCTTCCACCATTTTTTCCGCAATCGCGCCTGATTTTTTCGGGGCCGGGGCCGCCAACATAGCAGTAAAGTCCCCCCCGGCCTCCCATGGGGTGGGGGGGTCGGGACTGGGCCAGTGCGGCGCTGCAACTAGGATTCGGGCCGGAGGGGTGGGTCAACATCGGGAAAATCCGCCCGCCCCCGGGCCCTGTTGGGGGCCCGTGCGGGCCGGGCCATGCGGCCTGCCCTAAATTCACCGCCAGGGTGCCTCGTACTGCTGGCAAAATTCCCTGCGCCTCGCCATGTGTGTGGGGCACAGTGCGGGACATGGGCCAGTGGGACTTGGCGCCGTCGGGACTTTCCCGAAAAAAAATTTTTTTGACAAAAAGGGTGGAACAGCGAGAAAAACATTTCCCAAATTTGGTGCGGGTATGAATCAAAAAACACCTTTAAAAAGGGTTCAACATTCTCAAAAAAGGAGAAACCTAAAAAATAAAAAATACATAAAACAAAATCACTTTCACAATATCCTAATTCAAGAATATCGATATTGGAAAAAGCCGGGAACAAGTACAGTAATACACAAATTCCGAAAGCTATTGGATGAAATTGGGCGTCATAAACCAGCCAATCAATAGGACGACAGTTAACCATTAAAACCTAGTGGAATTTAGACCCAATCAAATCCACAGACGGGACAGTTCAAACATACAGTAAAAATGCTGAAAAGAGGTGATTGGCTGGCTAGGCGTGGCTCGAGCCTACTCAGCCAATCAAACAATTAGACGACAGAGACACCCATGCTGACTATGGAACAGTTTATACAATCAGAATCCCACGGCGTGGACAGGCTTCAAAATACTGTAAAAATGCGGAAACAAAGGTGATCTGCTGATCTAGCTGGCTCGGCTAGCTCAGCCCGAATCAGAATAGGACGACAGAAGACCCATTACACAACAGTTGTTTTGTTGGGTAAAAGATTTGTGTATATTATAAATTTATAAAGGTTAAATATATATTATATATATGATAAAACACAAAACACACACACAGTTTCCTCTAAGAAACTAAACATCAACTATAACCTCACAAAAATGGAACGTATTTAAGGGTTCAGACCTAGAAAATCCACCGGATATTCAAAATACATAAAAAACATAAAATGAGCTGATTGGCGTGACAGCAGGCTTGCTAACCAAGCCATCAACGAACTAGCTTCTTCTCCCATTAAGTCTGATGGATAGATGGCCGCAGAAATCTCGGCCTCAGCCGCCGGCGGCATGAAGTTTTAATAAAAAAAATATTGTAGAAAGGTAAAACATTATCTGATAAAGAGCTCGAACCCGTTTCGTTATCAAATAAAGCAGTTAAAACCCAACAACGCGTTTGTCGCCAGACCGCGCTACATATGGATGAATTGCAGATCCTGAAATAAAAGCTGTACATGGCCGAAATCAAAATATAACACTACAAAGTTGTACCGATTGTATATAAAACGAATAATAAAATGAGGTGGTAACGAAAAAAAATCTTAAAATCAATTTAATCCATGTTAATTTCTATTTGCGTTACCAAATCAATAGTATGGTTCAACAAAATAAAGAAATAAACATGAGTTATTGTATAATTTTTTTTTTCGTTACCCCCATAATTATCATTCGTATTTATATACACTCGGATCAACTTCTGTAGTTTATAATTTGACTTTTTCGGCATATAAAGTTTTTATTTCAGTTATGCATTAGTAAACCCATAAGCGTTTCCTCGCTCCTTTGGTCCAAATAACTCGCCTTCTTTTTATTCTTAGCCAATCACAGAGCCGCGCCTTCAAAATTTCTTTTCCTGTGTTTATATTAAGAGAAAGTACCTTTACCGAGAATAAGCTCTATGAGAAATGTAGCTCGCGCTCTGATTGCCTACTTGGACGACCCCCTCCGCTTTCAACCAATCAGCTCGTTTCTAAGCATTTTTAACTGATATTTGTGAACTGTCCTGCCTTGAATATGATTGTCAATTTTTCTCCATATGAATAATGACATTAGTCGGCTACCCTATGCTGAGTGGTCAATTTCTCCTCCATAGGTTAAATAATGACTACATTGTCACTCCTATTCTGATTGGCTGTTTTTATGGTAGTTTAGAGTGTAAAGAGTAATAAATATCCGACATAGAGAAATGAGCATAAACCAAATTTATAATGACTGTATACCCGGCAATGCTATCGATGGCTATGTCCTCTATGTACGCCGTCTCGTCCAACAAACAGCGTTGTTCGATTTAACTGCTTTTATTTGTAAAGAAGGGTTTCGGACGTCTTTTATCTGATAATGGTTTTACATTTATTGTAGATGGATAGTTGTAAGAGGTTTGGGATACTTATAAAATTTATTTTTTTTATATAATACTTCATGCCAGCACGACCTGATCACCGAGATTTCAGAGCGCCCATCTCTCCATAGACTATAATTGAGGAGAAAGCTTGCGCTCTGATTGGTCTGGGATAGCCAAGCCCACCGCTAGCTCAGCCAATCAGCTCTTTGTCTGTCTTTATACTGTATTATGAACTGTCCCGCCTTTGATTTTGATTGTCCAACTCTCTCCATAGATAAAATGGACTTTGTCGCTCCTATTCTGATTGTGTCAATAAGTCCCATAGTTTTCATGGGGTCTCCCTGTCTCAATCCTATTTACTAAGGTATTGCTGAGCTAGCCAAGTCCCCGCTAGCTCACCAATCAGTCTCTTTTCAGAATTTTTACTTGTATTTTCGAACTTTCCGCCGTGGATTCTGAGAGGTCTAAACTTCCATAGGATTATACTGGGTCCTTTGTCGCTCCCGTATTCTGATTTGGCCAGCTAGCCAAGCCCCACTAGCTCAGCCAATCACTATTTTTCACCATTTTTACTGTATTGTTGAACTGTCCACCGTGGTTTCTGATTGTCAACATCCTTCGCCCATAGGTTTTAATGTTCACTGTCCGCTCCTATTCTATTGCCGTTTTATCCTACCAATAGAAGAATATTGTTTCAGAATTTGATTTACTGGATTGCCCGGAAATTTACAATATCATAATACTTGATATCTGCGCCGTGTCTAGAGTTTTGAAAGGGATTTTTGTAAATATGTCTACTTTTTTACTTCACTCTTTTCTGACAACTGTTTTGCCGCCTTTGATGAAAGACGATTTTTCGAATCATACTCCTGCTAGCACGGAGCGGAGCGCCGACTTTGTGTACGATCTTCTATCTGCTTCCTCGTCATGTTTCCGTTCTGTGCTTCAACTAATGTAGTCCTCTGCCGAGGATTTAGTACCAAAATAAACGCAGGTCTGCCTGTCCGGAGCTGCCGAGCGCTTCACTGCGGCCTCGCATTCCGACTCGCCATCGTACATGCCATGGAGTGTTCGAACTGCCGCGTCCCCCCGGAACGCCTAACCCGCGCCCACACCCGCGCCGCACTGCCCGCGTCCCTTCAAGCTTGGCGCAGCTGAAAGTGGCAACACTGGCGCCTAACACTGCATCCCACGTCCGACATGCGGGAAATTCGTGCTGCGGGATGTCTGCATATACGCAAAAACAGCCGTAAAGCCCATCATACATTCGCCCTTTGTATCTTCGTTCACCCTTGGCGTTTATTACCACTGTAGATGACAACCCTGCACAATCTACCAAAGTACTCCCTCCTACAAAGACAGTCCCCAAACCTCAATACTGCTCCTTTGCTGGAGCACAGCAGAATAGTAATCGATTCAAGAGGGGTTTTAAGTCTGGTCCCATGTCCTAATTACTTCAACACTGTATCTTTAGGGAGAGATTGATGTCCAGTTCTTTACATTCTGTATCGGGTTTTATCATTGCTATTTCTTATAATAGCATTTCAATGTAAGGCCCAATTCACATCTGCATCAGAGTTTCCATTTGGAGCCTTCATTGCAGAGTCCATAAAATATTATGACAAAAAATAGTTCAACTATTTTTTAAAAGGACATATACCATGACGGAAACCTAAAGAACCCCACTATGTCAAAAGTTCATTGATGTCTCAGCAAGAGGTGCGGGGTCGCGTATTGATGCAAGAGTGTTGAAGTACTATCAGTTACAGAGACCAAGGAAAGAGAAAAAAGAGGCAGAAAGTAAAGAGTCAGTGCATATTTAGACCCACGCTACAGCCGGGTGCTATCTCCCGCGCCCCGAATCGTTAGGTTCCTTAACCGCTACCAGTCGCTAACTGATCGCTATATGGGCTTTAGCGACCTGGCGACGGTCAGCGAGGCGGCTCCGCCGGACGCAACATACAGTGTAGATGGCTATTGTGAGAGCGGACAAGCTCCAGCTGAGTACCGGTTCCTTTGCAGGTCAGTAATGCGTGCTCTGTGCGCATCCGAGTGCACGGAGCGTGTGCACGCATCTACATGCTGACCCTCTTGCGGCCTGGTGACGTCACACCGCTGAAGAAAAGACCGGGACAGCGACAAGCGGCGGGTACGAGGTCAGTTAATGCTGAACATGGTTTATTAATTAGCACTATTCCATGCTGGGGTGCCTATTAACCGTTTACTGTGATATGTGCAGGGGGGCCCTATTATCTATTTTTTATATTTTTGGTGTGCAGGAGGGGCTAATAGTCAATTGTTAAAGTGCAGAAGGGGCTATTTTCTACTGTTAAATGTGGGTGTTTTTTGACAGGGGGGGTCTATATGTATTGTTAGTTTGTGCAGGAGGGGGCTATTATCTAATGTTATATGAGCAGGGAGGTGCTATTTATCTACCGATTATATGTGCAGGGATGGGGCATAGCTATTTGGTGTATTATGTGTCATGAGGGCTATTATCTATGTTATATGTGCAGGAGGGGGGCTATTTTCTAGATTTGGAAAGATCCTGTTATTATGTGCAGAGGGGGCATATCACTGTTGATATGTGCATTGGAGGGTGGCTGTTATCTACTGGATATAGAGGTGCAGGAGTGGGGAGCTAATATCTACTGTCATAATGTGGCAGGGGGGCTATGATGTATGTTATAAGTGCAGGGAGGGGACATATTAACTACTGTTATAATGCTGCAGGGGGTCCTATTATCTACTGTTATATGTCAGGGGGCCTAATTATCTAACTGTTATATGTGTCAGGAGGGGGCTATTATCTATTGTTATCTGTGCAAGTGGAGTGGGGGCAGATTATCAACTGTAATATGTGCAGGGGGGTGATGAGCTATTACTACTTAAGTATGTCAGGTTGGGGCCCTATTATCTAATCTGTCATATTGCAGGAGGGGGGCTATTATCTACTGTTATATTTGCCAGGGGGGCCTATTATCTACAGTTATATGTCAGAGGGAGGGATTTGTATAGCCTATAATCTATCTGTTTATACATGCCGGGGGGGCCTAATATCTTCTGTTATAATGTGCAGGAGGGGTCTATTATCTACTGTTATATTGCTGGAAGAGGGGGACATATTATCCTATTGTCCATAAGTACAGGGAGGGGGCTATTATCATACTGTCAATAGCAGGGAGGTGGGCTATTATCGTATTAGTTATTGTTCACGAGGGGTCTATTATCTTATCTTACCCATGATGTAGGCAGAGGGGGCTAGATATCTATTGTTATATGTGCACTGCGGGGCCTATATCTATTGTTATATGTGCAAGTTGGGGCTATTATCTATTGTTAGATATTGTGCTAGGGTGGCCTATTAATCTACTATATAATGCAAGGGAGGGGAATAATCTAAGTGTAAATGTGAAGGGAGGGCATTATCTACCTGTTTATATGTTACAGAGGGGGACTAATATCTACTTGTTATATATGTGCATGAGGGGGCTATATATCTATTGTATATATTGAGCAGGGACAATTATCTATTGTTATATGTGCATGGAGCAGGGGCAATTATCTTACTGTTAATGTGCAGGGAGGGCTATTATCTACCTTCGTTCTAGGTGCATGAGTATGCTATTATCGACTGTTATATGTGGCAGGGAGGGGGCTATTAGCTACAGATATATGTAGCAGGAGTGGGCTAATGATCTTTAAATTGTTAAATGTGCAGGGGAGGTGTGGCGTAATATCTACTTGTTATACGTGCATGGAGGAGCTATAATCTACCTAGCAAAGTGCTGTGAGGCGCTATAACCCTGACCTATAATATACCAAGTGAGTGGGGCCTATA
Source organism: Phyllomedusa bahiana (assembly GCA_025379985.1). Classification (NCBI taxonomy): domain Eukaryota; kingdom Metazoa; phylum Chordata; class Amphibia; order Anura; family Hylidae; genus Phyllomedusa; species Phyllomedusa bahiana. The sequence goes on from JAODAL010000710.1 coordinate 12,226, forward strand.
AGCAATCTACATTATCCTCTGGGAGCCTAAACCTGCCTATATACCATACAGGGGGATCCATTAACCTGCACAATATCCCATGCTGGGGGATTCCATAAGCCTGCTAAATACCTGTGGGAGATCCATAATTACTCTTCCCCATATACCTGCGTGGGTTGGACCAAAACCTGCCTATATACCTACAGGGTGATCCATAAGCTGCCTATATACTTAGCAGGGAATCCGATTACCTGCCTATCTACCTGCTGGTTGGATCAAGTAACCTGCTATATACCTGCTAGGGGGAATAACCTGCCTATATACCTGCTGGGACATAAAATTACACACCTAGACCTAACCAGTGAGACATAAAAATATATAACCACCTACTAGAGACGTATAACTATTCTGGGGACCCTTTTACCGTTCACTGGGGGATCCATATAATTTTACTGCTTGTAGAATCGCTAACAGTCCTTCAGCGCCAGTTGTTAAGCCTCAGCTCAAGTCAGTTGATGAAGATTAGCAATCGACTCCTCGGACATTCTCACTGTAGTTGTTTAAGCCTGTTGTTATAGCCTCAGTCGGATTGTATAATGACCTTAGGCAATCGACTTCGACCGGGGAACTATTAGATGGGCTTACGTGAATCAACTCACATAGCTGGCACCTGCGAAGTTATCAACTTCACTATGGCCTCAAGAATGAAACGCAAATATGGGGGCACAAGGATTCAACTCCAGTGGTGAACTTCAGAATCAACTGAAATGGTGGGCCACAAGGATCAACTCCAATGGTGGGCCACAAGGATCAACTCCAATGGTGGGCCACAAGGATCAACTCCAATGGTGGGCCCCAGGCACCCTAGTCCAAAACTATTGATGTCCAATGGTTAATGGATCTGGCACCACTGTTAGAACAGAAAACTGGAAATAACAGTGCAGATGTGAATTGGATCTTACTGAGGAGAACCCTTTAAATTACTGATGATAGAAGATTCTTCTGATGATTTTATTATTATTGCGATTGTGATTTGGTAATTTTGGATCCTTCTCAAATAAATTGATCTTTTAATAACCCTATATGTGATAACAGAAAGGAGTTGGTGCTGGCCAGACCTATATCTGCCAAGGTTTGAACATATCCTTATCTCCATGTGAATTGATGCCCTAAGTGAGATATTCTTATAGTTTACATTTACTTACAATATTTTTCAGACAATCTGTAATATTAATATTAGTGATCAGTAAAGTTATTACGTGTGATTGTTACTTTTAATTATAGCTTTTTAGTATTCGACTAATGGCAGACTAAGGCTTGGCATGAGTCACTGAACTTCCGGTTTCATAGCAGGGACATCATTGAGTACAGTTTGTAACACAGCATCCATTGCATTCAGTATGCACATCTTTTGGTACAGTAGAATCACAATTTCTTTTTTTGGAAAACACAGTTCATGCAATGCAATCATACTGTTTGCATCATTGATGTTAATTTGCTCAAGTGGGAGAGTAATGTCTTTAGTATAAAACTACAAAATTATCTTAAAGAGAATGTGTCATAAAAAATAAGTCATTGTTTAAGTCCCGTTTTTATGTTAAACACATTTTTTAGGAATTTTTGGTTGTTTTTTTGTTTTTAATATCACTTTTAATATTTTTTAATAATTCCTAAGTCTTGCAGTTTTCACTTTGGCCACTAGGCCTTGTTTGTACTGCTATAACAGCAGTCAGAGCGATGCTTTACAGTAGCTTCATGCACATAGGAGACTTTAGACTGACTCAGTCCCATTGACTTCTATAGGAGAGTTTTCTAGTCATGCTCTGTGACCTGGGAAGGTGAAAGGATGAACTGTGACTATCTCCTCTTGTGTCTGGTGGATCCTGTGTTATCTATTCACACTGGTGTCTCCTTTCAGTTTGACCCTCTTTGTGCTGATAATGAGCAGACAACTGAGAACCTTTCTCTACAGAACAGGAAGTGTCAGACTATTATTAGGCTTAGTGGCCAAAGTGAGAACTGCAGGACTGAAGAATTATTAAAAAATCTTGAAAGTGATATGAAAATAGAACAAAAAACAAAAATTCTTAAAATGTGTTTAACAAAATACTGAGTTAAAACAAAAAGTTATTTTGATGACTATTCCCTTTAAAAAGATTTTCCAATTAAAAAGAAAAAGGATTCACTGTTTAACTGTTTGAAAAGGAAATAAAAATTTATTTAAAAAAAAAAAAAAAAAAAAAAAAAAAAAAACTCTTAAGGGGGGGTACAAACACAACCCAAAAGGAATCAGTAAAGACACTTATTGGGGCAAGCTGGAGAGCAAAATTTCTCAGCCCCCGGCTATATTGTCCAAACATCCCAAGACAATCATAAACCCCAAGGGTCATTCCTAATTAACTTCTCAAGCATATGCACCAACTCCTGTATCACATCCACATAGAACAGCCCTTTCGGGAGACCAAACCAGTGCAAACCGACGGCTGAAACTTCAAGCACTTAAGACTTACAGGCCATTTTAGAATATACCCCAGCATTGCACTGAGAGAACAACGGGATTGACACGCCCTTTATATCTTGTGCTTTGACGGTTATATACACTTTTTTCCCACATCTAATGCATCTGGGGGGAAAAAACACAAATGTTTTCAGGTTACACAGGTTTTCATGTTATTTGAATACTAGAGCTTAAATATTTAGACTGTAGAGACCCCTTTCCTATATGGATATTCAGTGTCCTTATGCTAGGTTTTTTTCCCTTAAACAAGACTAAAGGGAAATTTTTTAAATCTTTTATGTTGATTTAACTTTCTCTGTTCTAACTGTAGAGAAATCTTTCCTATATCCATCTTTAGGGGTAATCACAATGTCATCATTGCTATTTTTTACCATTGGATCATAGACTTCATGAAATGTTTATCATTTACCCCCCTTTAGATTTCTACTGCTCAACGTAGAAACTTTTTCCAACCATCTTTAGGGGTAACACAATTCATCTTTGCTATTTTTTCCCATTGGACAAGAGTTTCAAAAAATTTTATCAATACAGATTTTAGAAGTTCACTGCTCTAACTTTAGAAAAAATCTTTCCTTATCCATTTTAGGGTAATCACAATTCTTTTATGTTTTTTTTTTTACCTTTTTGATATAGACTTCATAAAGTTATCATTTAAAATTGATTTTAAATGTTCTACTGCTCAACTGAGATAATTTTTTTCCATATCCTCTTAAGTAATTACAGTGTCCTTGTCAGGGCACGGGTGCCGGGGCTGCCCCGCCGGGGTCCTTCTGCCCGGGGTGGAAACCCCGATTCACCAGTCCCTGCCCCTGTCTCCGGCTTGACAGCCCGTGCTGCACACTCGTTGCAAAGGCGCCGCGGGGACGGCTGGATGGTTTTAAAAGGGGCCACTCGCCTTTAAATTTGGGTTATTGAGGGGCCACTGGTCTAATAAGGTACCGCCCCCCCCACTCTCGCCATTTGTTGGGTGCTTACCGTGCCCTAGAGGATTTTGTTTTTCCTGTTACCCGTTACCAGCCGCCGCTTGTCTCCCGCCTTGCCTTTTTGCCCCTGCCCTTACCGCTGCCTTCTCTGCCAGAACCTTGCCGCCCGCCCACCTTCTGCCCGCCCCACTTTGTCTTGGATTACGGCTTTGACCACCGTACCCCGGGGCCCCCATCGCAACCAGTCACGTGGGGTAACGACCTGGGGAGCCTCCGCCGCGCAAGTCACCCGCTTTCGGGGGGGCTCGGGGAAAACCGGGGGCTACCAATCCTTCCCTGCTGGCTTTTGCATCATCGCTTGCTTTGGCCGCGAATCCACTCCAGCGTTACAGTCAAACGGCCCGGATTCCCCTAGGGTACCCCTGCCCATCTCCGAACTCACCAGCGGGCGCCCCGCGAGTCAACTACGCACTAGCGGGCCCGATCGGGCCTTGCGACCCTCTACCTCCACCAGTTGCCGCCTCCCGCACCCGCATCCGTTTCTCCGGCCCATTGTTTACTCCGGGTTCGGGACCCTCTTGCTCTGCCACTCCCCCCCGTACAAGGAGGGGCCCCAAGAATGCCCGGGGTTCATCAGCCAGTGCCCATCCACCTCGAGGGGATGGGGCGCCTAATTCCCTACAGACGTGCCAAGGGGTCCTTCATAATCAGCCATCTTGTTTGGGAGAAGCCTTGGGCTTGGGCTACGCCACTATGGGATCGAGGGGATCCTCTGACGTCTGACCTCCAAACCTTCCCTCCGGGGGTCCGCACATCTTTGAGGAACCAGGCCGTACGTCTTCGGATGCCGGCAGCAACTGCTGGCTTTCGTCATTGCGTACACCACAGTCGTCATATTCGGTGCAGTTTCGCACTCTCGCTTCGGAGCTGACTGGAATAACGAAGCGTTGGTGGCGAACATTTTGGCGAAGGCCTCCTCGGGGCGAATCAAGGATACTCGGCCACCAGGGATTCTACCACCTGCATTGGATGACCTAATCCATTAGCCACTCCGAGTGTATTTCGCATTCGCCTAAAGAAAAAAGTAAAAAAAAAAAAACAAAAGAAAAAAAAGGCAACCAGAGCTCCGCCATCAACGGGAAACCGTCGTCCCACGCCATTTTCCCCGCTTTGCTCCCACGTTCCAGCTGGTTCCACCTGCTTCCTCCTCCGATTGTCACTGAAGAGGAACCTATGCAGGGTTGAGAGAGAGCCCACCTTCCCAGGAGAACGTTCTCAGCGTCGTCTGAAGCAGCTGTGCTTCTATTGTGGCGGTTCAGGCCATTTTCATTGGGGACTGTCCGGTGCGCCCGGGAAACTTCCGCACCTAGGGCTCGTAGGAGAGGCGACCCCAGGTGTCGTGGAGAACGGCCTCTCCCCGTCTGACCATGCCGTATACCATTGGTGCATCTCCGACAGCATTTTCAGGCCACCGCCTTTATTGATTCAGGATCGACAGGAACTCATAGCCACGAACTTGTGACCCAGGTTTCGTCTCCCTGTGATTCCGTTTCAGAAAGAAACCTCTGTTTGTCTCCTTGGTCAGTGGCGAATGCCTTAAGGATTCTCTCCGCTTCCGTAAGGCCCCCCTCTTCTTGTCAGGATTGGGGCCCTGCACAAGAAACGTTGCAACTTCTTGTCCTGGCCTCGATCCTCCTCGGAAATCCTTCTGGACCTCCCGGCAGCAGGACCAACCCCACCTTGTGATTGGAGCCCAGTTGAAGTCATGCGTTGGGTTCCGTGTGTCACTCACGTTTCATGTCTGAAACCGCAACGTCGCTCCTCAGGTCGCCTCCCTTAACTCTGCCAAGCCTCCTCCAGTCTACCTACGCCATACTAGACTTTGCTGATGTCTTTTCGAGAGACAGGCCAAACGCTCCTCCACCCGGCCTTATGACTGGTCCCATTGACCTGCAACCTGGCTGTAACTACCTCCCAGAGGCCGGGTTTTACCCCCTCACCGTCCCGAGACAAGGCGATGTCTGAATACATCAAGGGAGAAACCTCCGCCAAAGGCTTCAATTCGTAAGTCTTTGTCCTCCGGCAGGAGCCGGCTTCCTTTTTTCGTGGAAAAAAAGACGGGTCTCTCCGTCCCTGGCATCGCCATTGGGGCTTTAAATAAAATTAAATATAAAAAACCGCTACCCGCTGCCTCTTGATCTCGAACTCTTCGACCGCCTGCGTGGCGCAAAAATATTTTCCAAGCTGGATCTACGCGGTGCTTATAATTTAATTCGTATTCGAGAAGGCGATGATGGAAAACGGCGTTTTAATACGCCATGATTGCCACCTCGAATATCTGGTTTATGCCATTAGGACTCTGCAACGCTCCTGCTGTATTTCAGAACTTTGCAACGAGAATCTTCCGTGAACCTACTCTAGCAGCTGTGTTATTGTCTAACGTGGACGATACTCCTTAATCTTTTCTCCGATTTCGAAACTCTCACCACCACTTCCGTCAGGTCCCTCAGGCGACTTCGCAACCATCAGCTTTTTGCAACCAGAGAATATGTCCCTCTTTGAACATACCAGCTTACCCTTTTTAGGGAACATTGTCTCTGATAAAGGGCCTCCGGATGGATCCTTCAAAACTCTCCACATGTTGCAGTGGCCACAACCGGTGGGCCTCGGGCCATTCAACTATTCCTGGGTTTACCAACTAATATAGACAATTTATTCACACTTCTCTACCCCGTGTGGGCTCCCCCTGGTGGCGCTAACTAAGAAGAACGGCAATCCCAAATCTGGCCCCCCGAAGCTCAAGAAGAGCCTTCAACAGTCTCAAATCGGCATTCACGTCTCTCCGGTCTGTTGTCTCGCCCGGACCCGAACCGCCCATTCATTCTTGAAGTGTGATGCTTCCTCAGTGGTTCCGGTGCTGCTCTCCCTTCAGAGATCCGCCTCGGGTAAACTGCATACGTGTGGATTTTTCTCCACAACGTTCTCTCCGGCCGAGAAGAATTATACCATAGGGGATCACGAGTTACTGGCCATAAAGTTGGCTCTGGAAGAATGGCGTCACTTGTTGGAGGGGGCACGTCACCCTATTGACATTTTCACCGACCACAAGAACCTCCTATATCTTCAGTCGGCTCAACGCCTGAATCCCCGCAGGCCAGAATGGTCGCTCTTTTTTGCCCATTTTAACTTCCTGCCTACACTTTCGGCCAGCCGGGAAGAAACGTCCAAAGCCGACTCCCAATCTCGTGCCTCGGATACGGTGGGGTCTTGGAGTCTCCCTCCACATTCACATAGTCCATCCGGAACGACTCGTCACGGCTGCCCCCGAGGATCTTCAACACTTGCCCCCCCGGGAAGACGTATGTGCGCCCTGCCTTGCGGGCCAGAATTCTGAGGTGGGGACATTCTTCCCAAACTGCTGGGCATCCAGGAGTCCATAAGTCTCTTCAGGCTGTTTTCCCGTTATTACTGGTGGCGCCACCCGATGCTCAAGATGTCAGTGGGAAATTTGTGCTGGCCTGCTCCTCCGTGCCTGAAATAAGGGTTTCCTTTGCCTCAAACCCGTGGTCCTCCCGCTGGGCCCCTCCCTGTGCCGGGGAAAAACCCTGGACTCATGGCCCCCCATGGCCTTTTTTCCAGATTTTGGGCCCCGCCCCCCCCCCCCCCATCTGGAAACCGGTTCCCTTGGGTTTTTTTAACCCGGGTCGTTTCTCCAAAAATGGCTCAACCCTTTTTCCCACTGCCGGGGTTCCCCTCTGGCCCCCAGCTGGGGGCCCAACCAAATTTTTTCCCTCACATTTTCCCCCTTGGTTTCGGTTCCCTTTGCATATTGGGTTGAAAGGGGAGTTCCCCAAATTTTTTGCTAAAATTTTTTGGGGGGCCCTGGGGCGGATTAAATTACAATTCAGGGTGGATTTCATCTGGGTTACCAAACCCCCAAATTAAAAGGGGAGGTAGAGAGGGTTTAAAAGGTGTTGGGCCACCTAACCCTTTCGTCACTTATGTTTTCCGTCGTTTAGGATAAAAACTGGTCCCATCTTTTCTCCCCGGGCAGAGTTTTTCCCCATTAAACTCTTTAAAAGGGGGCAGAATCCGCCGGGGGCCCCCCCCTTTTTGGCCGGGGGGGATTTTTGGGTTACAAACCCCGCCCCCTCTGCCCCTTTGCTACCTCGGTCTTTGTTTCCGTTTGGATGCCCCAAGGGAGAAGGACATCAAGGGGTCTCTGGGGAAAAATCACGCGTCAGGCCCTTTCACGGCTTTGCCCGCACCAAGCGTCAGGCTGGGAAAGGTATCGTTGGCCCCCCCCCCTATTTGAGCCGGGGGAAAGGGTTTTGGTTGTCCCCCCGGAATAAATGCTTTTTAAAGGTTTCCCAGCTACAAGTTGGGGTCCAAGGGACTTGGGCCCTTTTGTTTGGGACTTTGGCCCCACCCCCAACCCCAAGTTCCCAAAAAGCTCCGCTTTTTCCCCCCCAACCTTTTGTATCCCGAACGCGTTTCCGTTGTCCCCCCTCAAACCCGGGGGTGCTGAAACCCCCTCCCGCCAAAACCTTTTCCGCCTTTTTCCCGTTTCTAGGGACAGTAACATCTTTTGAGGTCAAGGAGGTGGGTTTGGGGGGGAAGACGGTGGGGGGGAAGCCGGGTTTTTTTCCTTTTTTTGACTGGGAGGGGCTCGGTCCCGGAGGAAGCGCTCATGGGAACCCGGGACCCCGGTCCCTGATTCCTTTTCTAAATTCCCAAAATGGGAAAAGGGGGGGGCTAAAAGGGGGGGGGGGGGGTTTCCGTCAAAAGCGGGTCGGCGCTGCAGATTTGGCCGGCCATCCCCCTGCGCTCAAGGGGTCCCGGGGGTGGGTTGCCCGGCTGCCCGCAGCCCGGTGGTCCTTTTGCTCTTTGGGCTGGAAAAAACCCCCTACTCACCAGTCCCCGCTCCTGTTTTCCCGGTCTGACAAACCGCCGCCCCGCGCATCGTTGCCCTTTAAGGGCGCAATGCGACGGCGGGTGGATTTAAAGAGCCAAACGGCCGTTAAATTGGTTATTTTATGGCCCCTGTTTTCCTATATTTAAGGGTCCCCCCCCCAGCACTCTCTGCCGGGGGTTTTTTGGCCCCGGGGTTTCCGGGCCCCTAGAGTGTATTGTTTTTCTGTCCTGATTACCCGGGGTACCCGTTGGGCCTGCTTACGTTTTCCTGACTTTTCCCGTTTGCCGCCTGGGCCCTGACCGGTTTTGCCCGTTTTCTGGGCCACGAAACCCCTTTCCGGGCCCGCCCCCGAAACCCTTCCCGCCTTTTCCCCGGAATTTGTCTTAGATTACGTCTTTGTACCCCGCTGTTTCCCCGGCCGCCATTGGGAAGCCAAATCACGTATGGGGTAAAAAATGGTAGCCCCACGCCGCAGCAAGTCCATCCTGGGTTTTCGGCGGGCCCCTTTTGAAAAAAAGGGGGCTTTCTTAGACTGTTCCCTTTGGGGTTGGGTTAGCTATCATCGGTTGCGTTGGTCCAAACCCAATCCCCCTCCAGGTTTAAGTCCTCCTTTCTTGTTTGGTATTATAGATCATTTGACTTGAGAAAAAATTTAAATGTTGAGGGGAAACCCCCTTTCCCATGTGTAATTTTTAAGGATATTAAGAGCGGGCATGTAGGGGAAAGGGGGGTTTTGCCCGGTTTTTTGGTGTACTTTGAGGCCCAAAAAAAATGTATGAACCCGGTGGGACTTTCCAAAAAATTTTGCATTTATAAGTGCCTTTTAATGTGCCAAAGAAATGTGGGTGATTTGTGGGTTTGGGGATGTCGCACCACAATTTATAGAAAATAGAAAAATTTAGATTCCTTTGCGCCAGAACCCAGGAAACAGAAAAAGTTTTTGGAAAATTCCCTTTCCCAAATTAAAAGGGGGTTTCCCCCGAGGCCCCGGGCTTTTTGGTTTTTGGCTTTTACCCTGCCCTGTATGTATGCCCCCCCCAAAAAGAAACAGATCAGGGGAAAAGGGGGTGCCTGAGCCAGAATTGTGGTGTTTTTGGTCTACAGGCCCTGATGTATGGGCCTTGGCCCCGAGGGAAAAAGCCGAACCCCCGGGTAAGGGGGGTTTCCCGAGCCAAGGGCTTGTGGGGATTGGCTCTAACTTTCCCTGAAAGGGATGACCTGCAGAAAGAACAGCCGGGCCAGGGGAAAAGGGGTGGGTCTGGGCCCAGACTTTTTGGTTTGGCTCTACAATTTCCCTGTTTGGGGATGACCTGCAGAAAAAACAGACAGACCCCGGGGAAAGGTTTGGTTTTCCTGAGCCGACTTTTTTGGTTTTGGGGCTTACCTGCCCTGTATGGATGACCGCAAAAAAAGGAAAAAAGCCAGGGGGGCCAGGGTTTTAAAAGGGGGTTTTCCTGAAGCCAACTTGGTTTGGGATTGGGCTTTTACCCCTTTTCCCTGTTTTTTGTAAAGGAAAATGCCCGAAAGGGAAAAAAAAACCAGGGGCCAAAGGGTAAAGGTGGGTGCCTGAGCCAGGGGGGGCTTTTTTGGGGATTGGGGTTTTTTTAAAAACTGGCCCCCGTTTTGGGATACCCCGCGGGAAAAAAACAGGGGCCAGGGGTAAGGTGGTGGGCCCGGAAAACCAGGGGAATTTTTGGGGATTGGGCTCTAAAAAATGCCCTGAGGGATGGCCTTTCCCGAAGAAAAGGACCCCGGGGGGTTAAAAAGGTGGGGGCCTGAGGACCCGGACTTGTGGTTATTGCTCTTTAAAACTGTTCCTGTTATTTTTGGCCTAAAAGGAAAAAAAAAAGGGCCCGGGGCCCGGGTAAAGGTGGTTTCCTGGCCCGGGTTGTTGGTATTTGGGGTCTAACCCCTGGGGTGTTTTTTGTGTTTACCTGCAGAAAAAATCAGACCCCCCGGGGTAAAAAAGGGGGGGTGGGGGCGGGCTTTTGGGGGTTTGGGTTACCCCCTGTCCTGTATGATTTTGGGGGCCTACAGGAAAAACAGGGGCCAGGGGGAAAAAGGGGGTGCCTGGGGCCCCGGACTTGTTTGGGATTGGCTCTAACCCCCGGGCCCGGGATATTTTGGGGGCCCGCAGAAAGAAAAAAAAACCCGGGGGCCCCGGGTAAAGGTGGTTTTCCCTTTAGCCAGAAATTGTGGGGAAATTTGGGTTACACTTTGGCCCCGTTTTGTATGGGCCCCGCAGGGAAGGAAAAAAGCCCGGGGGCCAGGGGGAAAAAAGGGGGGGTGCCTGAGGAAAAAATTGTGGTATTGGGCCCTTCCACTGGGCCCCGAATTTTATGGGCCTTTCAGGAAGAAAAAAGGGGCCAGGGTAAAAAAAAGGGGGTGCCCGAGCCCCGGATTGTGGTTTTGGGCCTTTTTCAAAATTTCCCCTGTATTTTGTGAAACCCAAAGGAAACCAAAACCCGGGTAAAAAGGTTTTTGCCTGAGAAAAGGGCTTTGGGGGGTAAAATTTGGTCTACCCCTGGCCTGTATGTATGAACCTACAGGGAAAAACAAGGGGCCCCCGGGTAAAAGGGGGTGGCCCGAAAACCAGGACTTGGGGGATTTTGGGGGTTTTTACACTGGGCCCCGTTTTATATGGGCCTGCAGAAGAAAAAAAGCCCGGGCCCAGGGTAAAGGTGGTGCCTGGAAACCCCGAATTTTTGGTTTTTGGCTCTACCCCCTGCCCTGGGAGTACAACCGGAAGAAAGAAAAAGACAGAAACCAGGGTTTAAAGGGGGGTTGGGTGAAACCCCGGGGTTTTTGGAAATTGGGGGTTTTTCACTGCCCTGTATGTTTGACCTGGGAGAAGAAACCCGACAGACCCCCGGGGTAAAGGGGGGTGGGCCCGGCCAGGACTTTTTGGGGAAATTTGGTTAACTGGCCCCTTTTTTTTTATGACCTGCGAAGAAAAAGGGGCCCAGAGTAAAAAAGGGGGTGGGCCCGAAACCAGGGGCTTGTGGTTTTGGGGTTTCAAACTGGCCCCCGGGGTTGGGGTGGGCCTTTCAGAAAAGAAGGTTAAAAGATACTTCTGGGGGCAGTTTACATGGGATTAAAGGATTTTTGAAAAATTGGCCTGGGAAGGGGCCCATGGATTTTATACATTTTACCCTAAGTGTTTCTTTTGCAAGGTTTTTTACATCGGTTTTATTGTGGAGAAAATTTTTTTAATCTTTTATGTTAAGTTTCCTGCTTTTAAATATGAAGAGCCCTTTCCATACTTCTCTAGGGGGTTTTCAAAAATGATTCAATTTTTTAGTTTTTTATTATTGGATCAGAAACTTGAGGGAGCTTTCATCTTTTATATTTCAGTTTAGACTTTTTGCCCGCTTTAAGGGAGGGGGAAGGGCCCTTTTTAAATTATTTTTTTCTTGGGGGATTCAAAAATTTAAAAAATTTTTGGGGTTTGGTTTTTCCTTTTTCCGGGTAAAAGGGCTTATGAAAAAATGTTATCTTTTATTTTCTTTGGGGGTTTTAAGGGGCTTTTTTTGGTTCTCAAAAATGGGGAGAAGCCATAACTACTTCTATCTCTAGGAGTAATCACAATTATCTAATGCTAGGTTTTTACTATCACATCGTTGACTTGAGATAAATTTTATTTTAATTTTTTTTGAGAGCCCTTTCTTATATCTATCTCTGCAGGTATTAACAACATGCCTATGTTCGGTTTTTAGCATAAGATCAGAAACTTAAGAAAACATTGATATACTTTATCTGGGGTTAGAATTTTTACTGCTTAAACAGTAGAGAATCCTTTTCTACATTTATCTATAAGGACACTCACATTGCCCTCATGCTGTGTTAGGCTGATTAAAGCTTTGCAGGTATCTTGAGGGTTTTGATTTTTAAGTAGGAAAAAACAGGGGCAACTTTAAGGGGGGTTTTCCAACCTTATTAAAAGCTTTTCTACTGCTCCCCACTGACAAGGAGTTAAAAAAGCAGTAATGTCAGTGATTGACAGTTTGACCGTACACACACCAACTTAGGAAAAGCTAACATTCACTGCATATGGGTGGGTAAACTTTCACTGTCTCTTAAACATTACTATCAGAATTAACTCTTTTTAATCTGCCTTAAACCTAATATAGAGCTTCTCAGCTTCTCTCCTCTATCATATAAGATATATATCACAGGCTCAGCTTGCTCTTTTTTTCCCTATATATCCAAAGCTCAGTTTTCTCCTCTTCATATAACACTATATATCACGAGCTCAGCTCCTCCCCCTATCTTATAACCTTTTAAAATCACGAGCTCGCTTCTCTTTCTATCATATAACCCTTATTCAGGCCCCGGCTCCTCCCTCCATCATAAAACCCCCTATATATCACGGTTTCTAGCTCCTCTCCTCTATCATAAAAACCCTTTTTTACGGGAGCTGCCCCTCTCCCATATAAAACCCCCTTAAATTCACGGGATACTTTTTTTCCCTTTAAATATTAACCCTATATATACAGAGCTCAGTTTCTCCTCTATCATATAACCCAATTTTTATCACAGAGCTTCAGTCCTTCCCCCCCTTCTTTTTAAAAAACCCTTTTTTCACAGAGCTGTTTCTCCTTCTATCATATAAAACCCTATAAAACCAGATCTCGTCCTCCCCTCAAATATATAACCCCATTATCACAGAGTTTCAGCCCTCTCCCCTTTTAAAAACCCTATAACCGAGCTCAGCTTTTTTCCCTTTTTATAAACCCTATATATCCAGAGCTCAGCCCCTCCCCTTCATATAAAAAACCTATTTTACAGAGCTCAGCTTTTTCCCCTTAATATCCCCCCCAATATATCACAGAGTAGCTCCTTCCCCCCCATCATATAACCCTATATATCACAGGTTTCAGCTTCTTCCTCTATCATAAAAAACCCTATATATACGATTTAGCTTCCTACCCTTTATCATTAAACCCCCATTTCACAGATTAGCTTCTCCCCCTGTCATAAAACCCATATATCAAAGCTGCTTCTCTCCCTCTATCATATAACCCTATATATCACAGAGCCAGCTTCTCTCCTCTATCATAAAAAACCCTTTATATATCACAGAGCTCAGCTTTCTTCTCTATCATTAAACCCAAATTTACCCACAAAAAGTAGCTCTCCTTTATATAACCCTATTATTCACTGGGAGTTCAGCCCTCTCCCTAAATTTTAAAACCCCTTATTCAAGAGCTCAGCTCCTTTCCTCTATCATAAACCCTATACATCAAGAGCTCAGCTTTCTCTTCCTTCTATAAACCTATGTATTCAAAGAGCTCAGCTTTTTCCTCTATCATAAAAACCTAAAACCCACAGAGTCGCTTTTTCCCCCTTTCTTTTTCATATAACCCCCTATATATCACAGAGCTCAGTTCCTCTCCTTTCTCTTCATATAATTTTTAAATAATCACAGAGTTTCACTCTTCCCTCTATCTATAATCTATTTATCCAGAGCTCAGTTTCTTTTTCTCTATCATAAAACCCCCTATATATCACAGAGCTCAGCTCCTTTCCTTTTTTCATAAAAAACCCTTATTCACAGGCTCAGCTTCTCTCCTCTATCATATAACCCTATTTTCACAGAGTCGTTTCTCTCCTCTATTATAACTCTAATAACACAGAGTCAGTTTCTTCCTCTATATATAACCCTATAATCACAGGTCAGCTTTCTCCTCTGTCTTTATAACTCTATATACCCAAGAGCGCATCTCCTCTCCTCCATCATAAAAACCCTATATATCACAGAGTCGGGGCTTCTTCATTTATCTATTTTTATGTCTAATTATTGAAGTTATACTGGGTAGGAAAAAAAGTTGTTATCCTTCAAAAAGGTTTTAAAATGGGTCTGCCTTTTTATGGGGTCAATAAAGCACATTTAGGATTAGCAGGTTAAAAAATGGAATATTTATCACTAATCTGTCGATCTGATCACCATGGGCCTAGCAGCTAGAAAGGGAATAATTAGTGGATCCAAATTTTTCCTATAGCGTCCACTGGTGGGGAAATGTGTATTACTGTCCGGGGCTTAAAAAGGGTAAATTTCAGGGCCTCTTTTACAGCAAAGCATTGGGCCCGGGGGTCCTTTATCAGATTATTTATTGCAAAATTGACCCTTTTTTTAAAAAAATTCGATAAGGGTCCCTGATAGGAGTAGTACCAGTACTGCCCTAATGGCACGACTACACATTGCACCCATTCCAGTGAAGGGAAACAAAATTTAAAAAGGGTTTTCCTCCAGGCAGAGAGACCTTCTTTGCAGACTGGTTTTAAACTAAAGGTCCGGGCATGGCCTAATACCCCCAGCCGGGGTTGTCCTGAACTATTGCGGTTTTATTATTGGATATAATCTTCACCACAGCTGCTTTTCCCTATACACAAAAGAAGTCAGAAGAGAAATATGTTGTTTGTTATCCAGGGATATATTCTTATTTCCAGATTGGAGTCGGGAAGGAATTTTTTTTGCCCTAAAATGAGGACAGTTATGTCTTCCTCTGGATCAACATTGTAGGACAATAGGTGGAACTAGATGGACAAATGTCTCTTTCCAAACTTACAATGTAACTCAGTAGTTTGGCAAAGAGAACCTGTGGTTCTAAAACTGTTGTAAGACTACAACTCCCAGGGTGGAAACCACTGATCTATAATACAACATCCATTACCTCGTGTACATCCTTCATAAAGAACAAAACACTCCCTTAGCACCATGCAGAACGCTTCCAGACAAATAGCCCTCGGGATTCATTGTGTGTGTTTATTATACCGATGTAAACTGTGACTATAAACCACTTAATCCGCATGATCGCTTCCGCGCAGCCTCGGTCTACAATTCAGATGATGCCCCACATTAGAGAAAACATCTCAGTGGGAGATCATTAGTAACATTCATCTCTGAAATTACTCCTAAGTGGTCTATTGTGGCATCAGCACTATAAAAACATAAAAGCCATATATCCATTATATAAATACAGCACTATAATAACATAAAAAGTCATAGACCTGCATATAAACAGAGCACTATAATAATACAAAAAGTCATAGATCCCCCATATAAACAATACACTATAATGACATAAAAAGCCATAGATCCCCCATATAAACAATACACTATAATGACATAAAAAGCCATAGATCCTCTATATAAACACAACACTATAATAACACAAAAAGACTTGGATCCCCCATATGAACACAGTACTGTAATAACACAAAAAGCAATAGATCCCCCTTATGGACACAGCACTGTAATAACACAAAAAACAATAGATCCCCCTTATGGACACAGCACTGTAATAACACAAAAAACAATAGATCCCCCTTATGGACACAGTACTGTAATCCCACAAAAAGAAATAGATCCCCCTTATGGACACAGTACTGTAATAACACAAAAAACAATAGATCCCCCTTATGGACACAGCACTGTAATAACACAAAAAACAATATATCCCCCTTATGAATACAGCACTATAATAACACAAAAATACATAGTTCCCCCTTATAAACACATAATTACAATAACACAAAAAAATATGTCCCCCCATATAAACACCACACTACAATGACATAAAAAGCCATAAATACCCCATATAAACACAGCACTAGAATAACATAAAAACATATATCCCCCTTATAAACACAGCACTATAATAAGACAAAAAGACATAGTTCCCCCTTATAAACACAGCATTATAATATTACAAAAAAATATGTCTCCCATATAAACACCACACTATAATCACATAAAAAGCCATAGATACCACATAGAAACACAGCACTAGAATAACATAAAAACATACTGTATATCCCCCTTATAAACAGAGCACTATAATAAGACAAAAAGCCATATATCCCCAATACAAACACAGCACTATAACAACATAAAAAGACATAGATCCCCCATATACCACCACTCAATAATGACATAAATAGCCATAGAGCCCCATATAAACAAAACACTATAATAACATAAAGACACAGATTTCCCATATACTGTAATAGCATAAAAAGCCAAAGTTCTTTATATAAACACAGCACTATAATAACACAGAAAGCCACATATCCTCCATATAAACACACTATAATAGCCATAAAAGCCATAGACTCCCCCCTATAAATACAGCCCTTATTACCTTTTATACACTAGAATATAGTTCTATAAAAGAAAATTCGCCAACGTAATGGCCTTCCCGTCAATATCCCCAATTTCACCCTTTATCTGTTAGTACTATATTCCTCATCCTTATACTTAAACCGACAATATACAGCATGGACTTCTACTGAGGTGAAATATTAGAAAGCAAATATATAAACACATTGATCGATATTTCCGCCAACTGTGAGATCCTAATCCCTTTGCGTGTTTCTGAGGTCTCATCTCTAAGAAATGGCGCAATATTTTGTAACTGTATTGGTGCCAGAAAATGGCGACGTGTTTCTAAGTATAATTATTTTTTTCTCTTATTTTGGGGGACTCCTGTCCATGTGGGGGCATAAACGATAATGTGCCAAATATGCAGCTCATGCACTGAGTGTAGGCTGTATTTTCTAGGCTACATTGAGATATATACATTGAGAAATAGACAACAATGATATATATATATTTATATATATATATTATCTATATTTATATCTAATATATATATATATATATATATATATATATATATTATAAAATAAAATATATTTTATAATATATATATATATATATATATGACCAAATAGGTTTCTATGGGCAAAAAGTGAGTTTTAGACCAAAACCATTTAATACAAGTGGCCCATAGATAATATCATTGTTGTCTATTTCTAGGTAGATATCTTAGGAGGGATTTGTTGTGCGCTGTCACTTTATGATGTATTGAGCAGATTTTAACAAATCTCGTCATTTCTGGAACATATTTTCCATCCTTTATACTTCAATGGTGCCCAAATCCATGCGCTATATCTATGGATATGATATACAACTCCTAACCTGTGCCATTTTGTCTACTAACAAACCTAGCATGGTCCCACCATATGTGCAACAGGTCTTCGCTTGTAAGATGTAGCAGAGCTGAGTGTGTATTACATATACATTTTTTGTTATCTTAACTCACAATACACAACCAATGCAGTAATGGAAAAACAGGTGGCAAATTCACCACTGCCACATCTTTGTTAGTTTTGCTTTCTACAACTATACTAGTAGAGAACTATGGTAGAAATGTTTTTCATCAATAAATCCAAATAATTTGTTGCTTGTTTGCTCCGGTGACGAATAGTAGTATAGTGCGTGGCATTGTATATATTAATATTAATACTGATTTAACAAATAAACAGCATATAGATGCAGAGCTGAGTTTATCATTTGGCAAAGTTTATTGTATTACCACCATGTGTTACCCATAGGACTGTATGTAGACTTATTCGACTTGCTACAGTATAGCACAGAAACAGATACATTATAAAATAAGCCATGTTACGGGTGTATAATGAATACATAGATAATTGAAACACAAAACGATAGATAGATATGAGATAGATAGATAGATAGATAGATAGATAGATAGATAGATAGATAGATAGATATGAGATAGATAGATAGATAGATATATAGATAGATATGGGATAGATAGATAGATATATAGATAGATATTAGATAGATAGATAGATAGATAGATAGATAGATAGATAGATAGATAGATATGAGATAGATAGATAGATATGAGATAGATAGATAGATAGATAGATAGATAGATAGATAGATAGATAGATAGATAGATATGAGATAGATAGATAGATATTAGATAGATAGATGGATAGATATGAGATAGATATGGGATAGATAGTAGATAGATAGATATGAGATGGATATGAGATAGATATTAGATAGAAAGAAATTAGATGGATATATTGTTAAATAGTTGATAGATATTAACTAGAAAGTTGGATATATTGAAAGATTAAGTAGATAGAGATATTTTACAGATTAACAGACAGTAGATAGATAGATAAGTAGTTGTTAAATATATAGATCTAAGAAAGAAAGATAGATAGATAGATAGATAGACAGCTAATTATGAGCTACATAAATAGACAGTAGATGTTAAATAGAAAGTTATATATACTGAAAAATATTAATAGATATATAAATAAATAGAAAGATGGATCAATAGCTAGATTGATAGACAATAGATATTAGATAAAAGATAGGTATAAGATACATAGATATGAGAAAGAGACATTTACAGACTACTAGATAATTGACCGATAGATCAATAGATGTTAAATATAGATCTTAAAAAGAAAGTAAGATAGATCATAGATAACTAGATAAATCGTAGATCTTAAATGGAAAGTTAGATAAATAGGTAGATACATTAGATATATAAATATTAGTTAGATGTAGATAATCTGAAAACAATCCGTATTAGAATTTAAAACGTAATCGACTCCCTAATAATAATCCATAAAACATTAGACAGCCCAGCGGAGCACTTTGCATTACCTGCTTTATACAACTTGTCAACTATGCTGAATCTCAGGGCACGGAAGCAGATTATCACTAGCCTCTGGTCAATCAGACTGCAGCCAGGCTCATCAAACAAAAATAACATGGCCACTGGGCAGCCAACAATAATCACTTGTATTATTTCGATCCCGCTGCGCAGATCAGTGCAATTTAGACCAAAAACCTCATGCCCACCATAAAAAATGGCCAATTACTGTATCGGGCTGGAGTGAAACCGCTCCGAGCCCCCACAAAGTTCTGCAGCGTACCTCACCGGCTCGAATCTCAAGGTCAGGAGGTTGTCAGATGGATTCAACAGGATGAAACATATTTAACTCAATGTGCAATGACAATTAGGGAAGACTCGTTGGCTGTTTCTTCGTATAATCCAAAAACAGAAAAAATAAAATAATCCCCGTACAAAGTGCAAATTCTATATTGGTATATTAGATAGAAAGATTATATTTCTATGGTATTTGTAATGTATGTTTTACATATTTTCCTTATGTGCTAAAATATTTACTTAAAATTAAATACATGTAAACAAAATGTAGCATCTATTGATTATCTTAGTCTGTTATTGATGGATAGCTAGACAGATAGATATGTAGATACATTGGATGGATGGATAGATGGATAGATAGATAGAAACAGTTGAAAGAAAGATAGATAAAATTATATGAAAGAAAGAAAGAAAAAGAAAAAAGAGAGATGTAGATACATAGCTAAATATAGAACGGATGGATGGATGGACAGAAAGATAGATAGATAGATATGGGAAAGATAGATAGATAGATAGATGATAGATAGATAGATAGATAGATAGATGGATATGGGAAAGATAAATAGATATGAGATAGATAGATAGATAGATAGATAGATGAGATATATGTAGATACATAGATAAATATAACATGGGTGGTCAATTAGATAGACATGGATTTATAGATACAGTTCATAGATAGACAGATAGATATAATAGATCTATAAATAAATAGATAAATATAAGATAAAAAATAGAAGATAAAAATATATATACTAACATAGATAAATGATAGATATATAGATAGATATGGGATGGGGATAGATAGATAGATAGATAGATAGATAGATATGAGATAGATAGATACATAGATAGATAGATAGATATATCATAGATAGATACATAGATAGATAGATAGATAGATAGATATGGGATAGATAGATAGATAGATAGATACATAGATATGAGATAGATAGATACATAGATAGATTGATAGATATGGGATAGATAGATATGAGATAAGATAAACTAGACAGATAATGTATAGGTTTGAAAGAGATCTATAGATACATGTTTTGAGAAGTATAAGATAGATAGATACTCTCTGTATAGGGGTCCCAAAAATAATGTTATTTTCCAGTAGAACCCACTATATTAAGTAAATATCCAGATAACAATTCTCTGCTGGAGAGATCTAGTTCCTACAAGTGCTCCTATTGCTGTGATGCCTTCATGGTCCTAGGTCTGAAGCAGAGTAAGAAAGTGCAGTTCTATCACCTTTTGGCGGCTGAAGTTCTGGAGTTGGACCTGGCTTGCTCTCCACACACATATGGGTCTTCCTCACCCACAGCTGGCAGTCGCTCCAAATGACTGTGCCACTCTGAAGCAGTAATGAATAAATAAGTTCTGGGAGCTATGAAAAACCAACAGGATGGTTCATCTTGGTGACACTTGTACTAACCATTAAGGTCATGTTTGAACTTAATTCTACAGAATGGTTGGGGGATGGGTGGTAGAGGGGAAAAAAAGGGAGGTAGTAGGGGAATGCATGCGGAAGGGAGGGCAGAGGAAAGAGTAATAAAGAGATAGAAGATGAGGAAGGAATACAGCAGTCCTGGAGTATCAGCCATGGTCTGTTGGGTGAAGAGAGAGCCACTAAGGTTTCTGGCAGGGCCTGTCAACTCTCGTCAGGGTCCAAACCAGGCTGCAAATACATAATCACTAAACGAGGTCTTGTATTTGACACACAGCAGTATTGGGCAAAATGCCTCTGCCAGCCAACGGTGTTAGGAGCACAGAATGGAGACATACCTGCTCTGTGACAGCAGTTTACCATGTTGGACCGTCAAAGTCTCCGCTATGTTATTTATTCCATTAACTTCCATTGCCTGCTGTGGGATACCCCCCAAAAAAACAAAATCAAAAGAGTCTTGAAAATATTCAACAATTTTTTTTCAGTTTTTTGAAATGTATAAATTAGAATCAACACGGAATAGAAAATCGAGTTTCAAAACCTCACCAGCCAGAACCCAACTTACCTGGGGTCTCGCGGTGAAGATCTTAGAGGGTCTTACTGGATGATTCTTCTAACTTAGTGGTCTCAAATCTGTGGTTTTCTAGCTCTGGTGAAACGTAGACCCCCGTTATACCCAGGGCATGCTGAGAGTTGCAGTTTTACCATGGTGGCAGAGACCAAGGGCGGCCATTGGTAATTTCAAGTCCCCATACAGCTGAAGACTCTGTGTCCCCCACCCATTACTAGTTACTATGGCACTGTCTCAATGATCCCCTTTGATCAGGCCCCCTGATAAAAGTATTGCCAATTCTACCCTGATGACATTCCTGGCTTGACCATGGCTCTAATTCACAGCACCTCTGTCTCATGTCATTTCATTATGCAGATAAAGTAAAGTTCAGGACCTAAAGAGGTGGACAGCAAACAAAGAAAAATTTAAGGGGACATGTATGAAGATCGGCACGTCGAGGTGGCTGTTTTCACGTTTTTTTCCATGAAAACTGTGCCTGATGTATGGCTATGCCCAAAGTGCGCTCAAAAATGCGGTGTAAAGTTCCCCGTGCCTCGCCTGTGTGTGAGGCGCATTGCAGAGCTTAGGCACATAAGTAATGCGCCTAACATGTATTAAGTTTCTAGACAGGCTGTAAATCAGAGATAAATCATTAAGCATGTCAGTGAATAGAAATCCTGCTTGGAGGACCACAGGTCCCAGCAATACCTGTGCTGTGCTGGCTCTTGGTGTATATACTAACTAAATAGAATAAGGTGCAAGCAGCAAAAAAACATCTCCAATTGTTGGTATTAAAAATGAAAAAAAATTAACATCAGTACAACATCATCAGTGGCTTATTTAATGTTAAATTAGTTTAAATTTTTTCGGAATTTTTAAGACATTTTTAGCTGTTATTTCTTGCTTTTGAGATATTATATATATTTCCAATAATTTTAAATGAACAACTTTTTCAATACATTGAAATCTTTTTTATAGAACTTGGATATTTCTCCTTATTAATGAATTACTTTTATTGCAAATCATTTTTATTATTGTACTGTTGTAACTGTACATTTTGCCCCATTAAAATAATTTCTAGCTCCACTTCGCCTCCTCCGGCTCAGGTAGACCACATTGAAATAGGTCTGCCTGTCGGAGCTGTAATGCGCCTCACTTTGCCAACCCGCATTCATACATGCGTTGGAGTTTTCGGATCTGGTGTGTCCCGCCCCAGAACGCCCACAGAACGCCTCTTCATGTTAGGCGCATTACAAAGTGGCGAACCTTGCGCCTAACATCGCATTAGTGCATCCGACAGTGGAGCCGGCACAGTGAGGCGCATTATACGCCTGAAAACAGGCGAAAAGCCCGATCATACATGTCCCCCTTAATGTTCACATTTTGGCTACAATTTACTCAAAAAAGGAGATCCCCTTCAAACTTTCCCTGTTTCAATAGTCCTTTTCCAGAGGCCCAAGTTTGGGTCCCCAGGTCTTCAATAGTATTAAAGGATCTTAAGGGCATGTCCCCACGGCAAGGGTTTTCGGCCGGTTTTTCAGCCGGTTTGCGGTTTTCCAGACCGCCTGAAAAACCGGCCGAAAATGAGCACAATGGTGCTCTATGGAAAACCCGTGCAGCAGTCCTCACTGCACGGGTTTTCCGTCGGGCGGTTTTGCCGCCGGTGGTCCAGCGGCAAAACATTGAGCAAGCACATTCTTCCGCTTTTCGGACGGAATCTGTGCTTCTCAATGGGAGGGCTGTTCTCTGCTCATCGCGGAGAAAAGCCACCCCCCTCCCGCGGCTGTGGGGACAGGCGCAAAACAGGACAAATACCGGCCGGTTTCCTATGCCGTGGGGATGCGCCCTAAGGGTCCCACAGCCCTTAGTCTTTGAAAATTGAATATTATCCTGGCTTGGGTTTGTAACACATACGATAGAATATAAAAATTCACCATGTACATGATTGCACTGTACTCATACACATTAGAAGATTGTCGGCCAAAGCTGCTGATTTGGCAGAACCTGACGACTGGTTTACAAGTGTGGGGGCGTCTAAACTTTTCCTTGATGAAGCTGTTGGATTTTAACATGCCTGATATTTTAGTTTTTTAGGAAAGATAAAGGGTCGCCTGAAGGGTCTAGCCGCGACTTCTTTCCCTTTTCCCATTCAGAACACAGGCGCACTCGCCCACGTTAAGGGGTCATTCAGCCTAAAGTGTGTCACCAATTAAAAAGGTTTCCCATCTCAGACATTTATGGCATACCGCTCGGCAGTACTCCAAACTCTCACTCAAATGAAAGGAAAGCCATACATGCAGGGCTGTCTTTCTATTTGGGGACTTTTGGGTGCCCATTATCAAGTGAAAAGAAACACAGATTTAGTCAGCTCACCCACCCTGATGACTCGGTCCTGGGAATGGAGCACGGTGGAGTAAAGCCAAGTTCTCCAGAGCAAATCAGGAATAGATAGACCAGCTGCACATCAAAACCTGAAACGTATAAAATCTTTATTTAGACAATTAAAACATTATAAGCAGAATATAATCCATATTATGAAATAACACCTAATCAATGTGGGGTGCTGTAAAGTTGACGCGTTTCGGACTATGCGTCCTTATTTGTTGCTACAGTACACTCCATTATTTGTCGTTTCATAATATGGATTATGTTCTGCTTATAATGTTTTAACCGTCTATACAGAGAAGATTTTATATGTTCAAGGTTTGACTGTGCAGCTAGTCTATCTATTCCCGTTATCAAGTGAGGTGTGGGTCTCAGAGGTAGATCCTGCACCTAGCAGTCATTTATCACATATCATATTGATATGCCATAAATGTCTAATATGGGAACAGCCCTAAAAGGGGTATTCTCCCCACATATATTAGCTTCAAACATCTAGAAAAAGGTTAATAAAGACTATTACCATATACATTGCTGTTCCTTTCAGAGTTAGATCAGTTCTTATCTCCTGCTTGCATTACACAAGCTTCTCTAGTTACCGACCACTTCTCTCTGCTCAAGCAGCCCTGGCCAGGATGGTGACATAACTCCTAGCTTTGTTTTATCAGCAGCACAGAAGCTTGTTTATATTTCTTACTGACAAAGTTTAATCCTTTAGAGCGCTGTAGTCTTGTCCCCTGCTGTTACAAACCCCTCCATCACCAATATCCCTGTAACAGGCTCAGCTAGGAATAGCAGAGCTGAAATGTCAGCAATTGCTGTAGAACTACCCACAGACTGAACAGGAAGCGGGAGCCTGAAGTTGTAGAACTGGAAGTGGGATCCTAAAGCTGTAAAACTGCCCACAGCCTGAAGAGAAAGTGAGAGCCTGAAGCTGTAGAATCACAAACAGCCTGAACAGGAAGTGGGAGTCTGAAGCTGTAGAACCGCCCATGGCCTGAACAGGAAGTGGGCGCCTGAAGCTGTAGAACCACCCACAGACTGAACAGGAATTGGGAGCCTGAAGCTGTAGGACCGCCCACGGTCTGAATAGAAAGTGGGAGCCTGAAGCTGTAGAACCGCCCACAGCCTGAACAGGAAGTGGGCACCTGAAGCTGTAGAACTACCCACCGACTGAAAAGGAGTGGGTGCATGAAGCTGTAGAACCACCCACAACCTGAACAGGAATTGGGAGCCTGAAGCTGTAGAACCGCCCACGGTCTGAATAGAAAGTGGGAGCCTGAAGCTGTAGAACTGACCACAGCCTGAACAGGAAGAAGGAGCCTGAAGCTGTGGAACCGCTCACAGCCTGAACAGGAAGAAGGAGCCTGAAGCTGTAGAACCGCCCACAGCATGAACAGGAAGTGTGAGCCTGTAGCTGTAGACCTGCCCACAGCCTGTACAGGAAGTGAGAGCCTGGAGCTGTAGAACCACAGACTGAACAGGAGGTTGGAGCCTGAAGCTGTAGAACCACCCACAACCTGAACAGAAAGTGAGAGCCTGAAGCTATAGAACCACCCACAGTCTGATCAGGAAGTGGGAGACTAAAGCTGTAGAACTGCCCACAACCTGAACATAAAGTTGGAGCCTGTAGCTGGCTGTAAAAACAGGCTCTGTGATACAACATGATGGAAAACCTCCTTAAGACCAGGGCTACATCTATATTTTTTGTAGTAAGGCTGGGCTCACACATGGCGGCTATGACATGAGGACATAACTGCTCCTGCATGCGGCCACCAATGTGTACATGAGATTGCCAGTGACATTGTTTCACCATCAAACTCCGTTTCAGTGCATGCAGCTGCCGCCGTGTGTGAACTCAGCCTTAGGCATGCAGAAAAAACACATTTTTAATTAGCTTCAATTTGTAACACAGGGCGAAATTTGGGTTAATTTCCTACATTCAAAATACGCAACTTGTGAGCCGAGCCCTAGACTTCAACAAGCAATTTTGCCTAGATTTCCAAGGGAAATTTCCATTTTACTCTTTGGAAGAACAAAGTAGCTGCTACCTTCAAAAATCTTTCAGAAATCCCAGTAAATCGTTCATAAATCCTAGCATGTAAAATGAAAACAAAAATCGCTAGCAACTTGTTTGACTTCGAGATTTTGATGACATCTTCAGTCTTCTTAGGCTTTGTCTACACTGCACAGAAAAACGTCCTTTTTTAGCGTTTTTCATTTTCTAAAAACAATGGAAAAACGACTGTAATCATCTCCCATAGACTCTATTGTAAAATCCTCCTGCTGTCTACACTGGGCTTCTTTTTTCTGCTCGTTTTTTTTTACAGGTCGTATTTTGCAACATGTTCTAAAAAACGCCAGAGCCGGGCAGAAAATTTACTACAGGAGTCTATGGAAAGCGTCTTTTGGCGCGTTTACGCTGCGTTTTTTTTGCCGCGATTTTTCAATGAAAACCCTCCCAGGAGACTCAAGTCCCACCTATAATGGGTGTAACAAAGGTTATACATTATCAAATTTGTATACAAGTGTCTGATGTGTCCTTGTTTGTGCCATTCGTAATAAAATGATCACGCTTTGGTCGCTAACGATTTCTGCGCAATTCATATTTTTTTCGCTAAAATACGTTTTTTTGACATATTTTAGCGCTAAAATCCTTTTCTTAACATATTTTGGCGCTAATAAAGTTATCTCGCTTCTGACACTAAAAATACTTTTTTTTTTCACGGATTTTGGTGCAAGAATCCGTTTTCTTTACAGATTTTGGCGCTAACAAAGTTATCTCACTTGTGACGCTAAAAACATGTTTTTTTACGGATTCTGGCTCTTCTAAAGTTATCTTGCTTTTGTTTCTAAAAATACGTTTTTTAACAGGTTTGGTGCTAAAATAAATTTTTTTACAGATTTTGTCACTAAAATCCTTTTTTTTACGGATTTTGCCGCTATTAAAGTTTTTTCGCTTTTGTCGCTAAAAACACACTTTTTACGCAAAAATATGATTTTTATGGATTTTGGTTCTTCTAAAGTTATCTTTGGTTGCTAAAAATATATTTTTTTTTACGTATTTTGTCGCTAAAAATCCATTTTTTACGGTTTTTGGCACTAAAATAATTTTTTATGGATTATTAGTATTATTTTTACAAATTTTGGCACTAAAGTTCTTTTTTTTTTTTTACACGTTTTGGTGCTAAAATCCTTAAAAACTGATTTTTTGCGGCAAAAGCTAAATAAGTGTGTTAGCGTCAAAATAGCAAAAATGGACTTTAGGGCCAAAATCCATAAAAAAACGTATTTTTGGCGACAAACGCGAGATGACTTTATTAGCGCCAAAATCCGTAAAACGACTACAAGATGACATGTAAATGCAATGATGTGCTTTATATCCTCTTTAGTAGGGTGGAGCTACATCCAATGGTTTAATTTATGCATACATTAAAAAACAGGCTTGAAGACAAGCAAAAATGCGTGTAAAAAACGCGCCAAAAACACAAATCACAGCAGAAAACGGCCGTTTTTTCAGCTGCTTTTGACAGGAGGGGACAGAAAACTCATGAACGTTTTTAGTAATTCGTTTTCGGGTCTTTTTTTGTCCACTGCAGGGTAGACAGAGCCTTAATGTATTCCTATGGGCAGCAATATCACAGCGATGTTTTGTGCAGTAGGCGATAAGTTCAGGTGTTACCCCAGCCCGAGCATGTCCAGCCAGACACAGCAGAAGTGTCTTGACCCAGATTCATTAATTAGCTCTAAAATTATATTTCCTCCTGAATAAGCATTTGCAATAATAAGGGGCTCCCATGAATTTCTGACATCTGCTGCTTTGACCCTGGAGAACAGCTGACCTACTATTAACTGTTTCACTGACGGCCGATGCCACTTAATTAAGGGTGGGGGTCGGGAGGATTCATATTTTGGAGAGCATCACTGTTTTGTTTGATGATGTGGCCAAGACCGCAGCCAGAGCTAGACCTCCTGTCTGTAGGATTGCCTGACAATCACTATATGTAGGGGTGAATCAGCTCAATCACTACCTGCCAGTTAATCAGTGAAATGATTTAGCTAAAATTTTGACCAATCACACTAGGTAACTGTCCCATGGGCATGGGACATATAGGATTAAAGGGGTTTTCTCACCATGCAGTTTCACAGCCACAGAAAGCTTTAGAATCACTGTTTCTGGTCTATAGCATTGATTGACACATTAGGTCTGCTGCTCTTAGCTGAGTGCAAGAGATTTATAAAGTGTAGTACTCAGGCTGCAGGGCTCTAAAGAGTGTTTACTTAGCTAAATGAGAGCTTTCAAAGTCTGTTATTAGAGATAAGACTCTACAGGAGGTGACTCACCATTGTCGGAGTGAGTGGGTGACAGCAGCTTAGTGCAGTGGAAGATAAGAGTGAGCAGGCAGAGATGGTTGTAAGTAGAAAAACCTGTGTGCTCTAAGAGGAGATACAATCTACTTTATCTCCTGAACAAAGAAAAATCAAGAAAGCAAAGTATTTGGAAAACCCCTTTACCTAGAATTCATAGAATCCATAGCAAAATCAGATAGGCCCTCACCATCTAAGAACAGTAAACTAAAGTAATAGTAGAAGTAGCTATAATTAAAAGTATAAATAATAGCACCACAGCCAGCTTTAGATTCCTACGTCCTGGTCAGGCTGTGGTCGGTTTCATAGCAGTGATTGACACATCAGCTTTGCTGCTCCAAGCTGAGTGCAAAAGATTTATAAAGTGTAGAACTTGGGCTGCAGAGCTTTAAAGAGTGTTTACTTAGCTAAATGAGAGCCTTTCAAAGTCTGTTACTAGAGATAAGACTCTGCAAGAGGTGACTCACCATGATCGGAGTGAGTGGGTGACAGCAGCTTAGTGCAATGAAAGATAAGAGCGAGCAGGGAGAGAGAGATAGTTGTAACTAGAGAAAACCCCTTTAACTAGAATTCATAGCGTCCCATAGCAAAATGAGATGGGCCCTCACCATCTAAGAACAGGAAACTAAAGTAATAGTATAAGGAGCTATAATTAAAAGTATAAATAATAGCGCCATATATCAGGGAACCCACATAGTAGTGCTGGAGAGCAGAAAGCAACCAACATGGTGTTTGCTACAAAAAGGTACACTAGGCCCATAGTGGATGATATGGCTGTAGGTACACCCATCCCTATAGGACAGTCCTAGGCATCTACAGTTCAGGTATTCCTGGGCCGTAACAACCTACATCTGTGTTGATAATGTGCTGAACATCCTATGGGAATTCCAAATCTGGCTAAGCACATTCTCTCAGGTGTATTCAGAGCTCCCATAGAAATGAATGGGGAAAACTGAACAAGCGCGGCCATGTCTACGTTCTCTACGGCTGGCTCATAGCGAGCTACAAGCCAGCCGCAGATCCAGAATTAGGGAAAGGAGAACCTCCCTTTAATGTCAAATTTTTAATGGTAATGCCAAACTAGGATCTGTCCCACAGTATAAGACCAGGTCCTCAGCAGAAAATTTGCTATGGCCAAAAGTTCATTACCCCATATCTCCATTGTGGTACTGGGGCTTTTTTGTTTCCTACTGGGAATGGTTGTTTGACCTGCCCCTGGAGCAATATGGCCCTTTTCTGTGATCCGAGTTACATTTGATCCCTCTTTTCAGTGAATTGCTTGTAAACTTAGTGTAGGGACCGAGACCATAAGGACCCTTGACGTGGGTTGTGAGCTTGCGTATTTTGGTCAATATATCCAATCATATCTCATGTTTGATATTTTGCTGGATGCAGTCTGAACCTGTGATCAGGGCCAGACTGGGGAGCAGGGAGGTGTCAGTATTTTCAATTGTACATGAAAAAACTTTGAGATTCTCGGTTCACATATTTTGATCAAAAGAGGTTTAAGCTGCCCACGACTTTCAACGTGATCTCAAATCGGGCAGTCCTATACTATCTTTTACCTCTCAACAGAGCCATGTGTGTGTACATGTTATATATATTATATATATATTATATATATATATATATATTATAAAATAATATATATATATATATATATATATGTGTTCCGCAGCCCTGCCAGTGGCACTCAGGTTTGCATATGTTTTTTCAGAAATGTTTTTTGTGCAGAACCATACGTTATATTTGGTGTATATTGATTTTAACCTATATGGGGAGGAAGGGGTGCCTCCACTTTGGTTTTCTGCACCCACCCACTCTCACAGGCTGTCATAAGAAGGGCAGCTTGCAGGTTTGGTGTGTTTTATTTTTTTCTCTCTGTATAATGGAGGTCGGTTAACCCAGTGAGAGGCCTGGAATTGGCTCTATTGAGAGGTAAAAGATAGTGTAGCACTGCCCGATTTGAGATCACGTTGAAAGTCGTGGGCAGCTTAAACATCTTTTGATCAAAATATGTGAACCAAGAATCTCAAAGTTTTTTCATGTATGATAGATAGCATAAATGCTTCTTTAGGGATTTTCATGTAATGTATTGCCAGTATTTTCAATTGGGCACTTGGAGGGTGCTGGATAGCCTGATCGAATAGTATGGGGTGTCACTAATAAGTTGTAAGACAGCAAGGTGCACCACATGTAACCACATGACTGGCACCCTATAGAAGCCTTATCCATGTGCTATTGTAATAATAGCAATCACCCGCACACCCTTATGGATAGTCAGTGTGTGACTGGGTGTTCACTAATATTTTGCACTTGTTCACACCAGGATGCAGATGAGCCGCAGTATCATACAGGGGAGTATGATACTGCGGCTCGTCTGCATCCTGGTGTGAACTGGTTTTTAACTTATGTGCTAGTATGTACTAAGTATTCACTCCCCTCATGACTAGTACGTGAGTGATTATCGGTATCTGCACCTGTGCGACTTCTCCTCTGTCTGACTGAGACCGTTTTTGCCTTCTACTGGAACCAGATTTCCTGACTCTGAAGCGATAAGTATGGTTTTTCTCTGTGATTTAAGCAAAAATATGTTCCATTTTTCTGTGAATTGCCATTACCCCATATCCCTGGGGGATTCTACTTGGAGATGAAGTACAAGGCATTTGCCCAGTTTGACCTCCGACTTCTAAATATCAGTTTTCTAGAGTGTCTCATGGAAATCTGTTCATCCAATTGCAGCTAAAAGAGGGTCCTGTTGGCCTCAATTGTGCTGGTATATGTTGGTATAACTTTTTTTTACACAAAAGCATAGGGAAAACACTTTGCTATGTAGAGGCACCCTGTTAAGAAATCTGTATTGCATATTTTACTTTTTGTAGACCAGGAGTCAATGGGCAACATATGCCACTTTATACCTATACAGGGCCATTCGGTTGAGTCTTCTGCCAGAGGGACAGTGGTCCCTTTAGTTACAATGGCCTTAGGATACAATATTTCCAGCATACAATGGTCTTTCCTAGGACATTGTATCTTGAAACCACACCCAGCATTCAATATCCCAGACACTGCTGACAGATGTGATTGATGGAAGATCCAACCAATTATCATGAACATTTTATTTGTAAAACCTCTGTATTAGTGAATTGCATTCAGTGGCAGTCTATAGCGCCTCTCTACAGTACAGTGCGGTACTACATGTCCTGTACTGCTCTTACATGTATTAGTGAGGTGCATGCAGTGGTTGGTGGTCTAGTAGCGCCTCTCTACAGTACAGTGCAGAACTACATGCCCTGTACTGCTATAACATGTATTAGTGAGGTGCATGCAGTGATTGGTGGTCTGTAGCGCCTCTCTACAGAACAATGTGGGGGTTTAACTACATTTTCCTGTATGCTCTACATGTATTAGTGAGGTGCATGCAGTGATTGGTGGTCTATATCGCCTCTCTACAGTACAGTGTGGTACTACATGTCCTGTACTGCTCTTACATGTATTAGTGAGGTGCATGCAGTGATTGGCGGTCTAGTAGTATCTCTCTACAGTACAGTGCGGTACTACATGTCCTGTACTGCTCTTACATGTATTATTTGCAGTGATGCAGTGATTGGGGTCTATAGCGCCTCTCTACAGTACAGTGGGGTACTAATGTTCTGTACTGCTTTACATGTATTAGTGCAGTGCATGCAGTGATTGGCGGTCTATAGCGCCTCTCTACAGTACAGTGCAGTATTATATTTCCTGTACTGCTCTTATATGTATCAGAATGAGCAGCTCCTTTGGGCACCAGTTGAGCCCCCATTCTCTTTTTTCAGGTCCATTGAGTATAAAGTCCTTGACCCAGAGAAGCTCCTGTTCTCATCACAGAAAGTGATTTCCAGCTTCCAGCAGCTCTCTCTGATGTTACATGGATGGACGCACTTTATCTGGATGAGTATCTGCTGCATTTTCTTTAATCTTCATTTTCCATTATGTTGGTGACATTTTGGGGCATCAGAACCAATTACCAGTTTTTCATAGAAAATGGGGCGACATGTATGAACGGGGCTGCGCCTGAAGTCTGGCATCTTTTCAGCCAGAAACTGACAAAGCCCTGTTCGCTATATTTTTAATCAGATGCACTCCAAAATTAAGCGGATTATTGGGCGCCCGTGGCATTTTGTAATGCGCCCGAGATCGGGAGCGGGGCGTGTTGGAGGTGTGTCGCACTACAACCGTACATTTCTACACATTTATAGCTTCAGTACGGCAAATCCAGGCGCATTATTGCTGGAACAGGTAGAGCACTTTAAAAGTTGTTTACCTGAGCCAGAAGTGTCGTGTTGTAGCTAGAAAACGCAAAATCTATGACCCGCAGTAGAACAGGTTCATAGATTCAGGAGCATTCTACGCTACTAACGCGTGCCAAAAAATGGTGCCTGGGCGCCAAAAATCATACATGTCGCCCATGGTGTCTTCATACTATGGTCATCCCAGAAACTATTAATATTGGATGGTAAGGGAACACTGTATATTTTTTCTGATATATACTGTAGCTGGACTTTTATCACTTTCTTGTCTTCTTTATTACTCTCCTGCTTCTACATAGTAATAGAATAAACCATACTGTACAAGGCGTTAAAAGGTTTGGTTGTTTAGTATTTTGGAGGCTTTTAGATGTATTTTATGTTGTACTGCCTTTTACATTACTGGTGACTTCCAGTTACAGGGTGTCTTATTAAAACAATAGCCCTTTACTTGGAACACAACCAGGCGATGACTTGTATCTTCTCACAGCACAAGACACTTGTCAAGATCATTTTAGGGCCACAGATCATAAAGATGTTACAGGTAAAGCTAAATTACCGGAGCACATAGAGTGATCACTCACACCGTCAGAGGGTGCACAGGTTGCAGTAGCTCCCAGGCTCAGCACCTCAGGGGTCCAACAACTTTTTTGCCAACAGTCATATAAATATCACATAACTAGAGTCAATGATGGAACCCGGCTAAATATTTTATACAGAGGTTCTTATCCCATCCACATAAGATGCATTGTTCATTCCCTCTGCATTTCTCACATCTATGGACCTGTGGGTCCAGACCGTAACTATGTGATGAGACTGTATCACAAATTACCAGGCTTTGTTCACACCTTGTAGGGCGGGAATACGTTCCTTCTGCCTTCAAAAACACCAAATGTATGAAGACTGTCAATCAGAGCCCATAACAACCAGAGCCCATAACAACCAATCAGAACCCATAGCAACCAGAGCTTATAACAACCAATCAGAGCCCAT
Organism: Phyllomedusa bahiana; assembly: GCA_025379985.1. Classification (NCBI taxonomy): domain Eukaryota; kingdom Metazoa; phylum Chordata; class Amphibia; order Anura; family Hylidae; genus Phyllomedusa; species Phyllomedusa bahiana. The sequence goes on from JAODAL010000710.1 coordinate 45,380, forward strand.
AGCGAGCAATGAGAGCCCATAACAACCAATCAGAGCCCATAACAAACAATCAGAGCTCACAGCAACCAATCAGAGCTCATAACAACCAATCAGAGCTCATAACAACCAATCAAAGTTCAGCTTTCATTTCATATAGTGTTCTGGAAAAATAAAAGCTGAGCTCTGATTGGTTGCTATGGGCTCTTATTGGTTGCTGTGAGCTCTGATTGGTTGTTATGGGCTCTGATTGGTTATTTGAGCTCTGATTGGTTGTTCTGGGCTCTGATTGGTTGTTATAAGCTCTGGTTGCTATGGGTTCTGATTGGTTGTTATTGGCTCTGATTGGTTGTTATGGGCTCTGATTGGTCGCTATAGGCTTTGATTGGTTGTTATAAGCTCTGGTTGCTATGGGGTCTGATTGATTGCTATGAGCTCTGATTGGTTGCTATGGGCTCTGATTGGTCGCTATGGGCTCTGATTGGTTGCTATGGGCAACAAGGACAGGCTTACGCTTAGACAGTTTTCGTACATAAGGCGCAGTGTAAAGTCAAAATAAAAAGTGATAACCCTCATAGCATCGCATAGTTACAGAGAAAAAAAAACACCAAGGGCGACGTGTATGAAACTGGCGCAGACTCGCCAGTTCTAAACCGGTTTAAATGAGTGAAGAATGCGACAGTATGCATGAAAGTGTCGTTCTGCCATTTATAAATGTGGCACATCGTAAATGCACCAGAAAAGACACAACAGAATCCCTGACAGGAATGGTACAACCAATATACACTTTTTTCTTACACTTAGTCATGTACAGTTGAAACCATAAGTTTACATTCACTATATAAAAAGACACATATGAATGTTTTTATCACTATCTGACATGAAATCTGAATAAACCTTCCCCATTTTAGGTCAATTAGGAACCAAAATTATTTATATTTGCCAAATGCCAGAATAATGAGAGAGAGAATGTTTAAGGCATTTTTATTACTTTCTACAAAGTCAAAAGTTTCCATACACTAGGATTACTAAGCCTTTAAACAATTTCAGACAGACCGTATGATGATGTCGTGTCTTTGGAAGCTTCTGATAGGTTTATTGGCAACATCTGAGTTAATTAGAGACACAGCTGTGGATGAATCTTATTGCACACCGGAAACACACTGCTTCTGTGTGTAACATCATGGGAAAGTCTAAAGAAAAAGATATCAGGAAGAGAATTGTGGACTTGCACAAATCTGGATCAATTTCCAGATGCCTGAAGGTTCCTCGTTCATTTGGGCAAACAATTATACACAAGTGCAAAAAAGATGGGAATGTCCGCCCATCATACCATTCAGGTAGGAGACAGGTTCTGTGTCTCAGAGATGAACGTGCTTTGTCCAACATGTGCATATCAACCCAAGAACAAAAGCAAAAGACCTTGTGAAGATGCTGGCAGAAGCTGGTAAGATTGTGTCATTATCCACAGTGAAACGAGTACTGCATCAACATGGGCTGAAAGGCCACTCTGCCAGGAAGAAGCCATTACTCCAAAAGAAACATATAAACAGCAGATTAATGTTTGCAAATGCACAAGAACAAAGACCTACATTTTTAGAGACATGTCCTATGGTCTGACAAAACTAAAATTGAACTGTTTGGCCATAATGACCATCGTTACATTAAGTGGAAACAGGGAGAAGCTTGGAAGCCTAAGAACACCATCCCAACTGTGAAACACGGGGATGGCAGCATCATGTTGTGGGGTTGTTTTGCTGCAGGAGAGACTGGTGCACTTCACAAAATAGATGGCATCACGAGGAAAGAAGATTATGTGGCAATACTGAGACAACATCTCAAGGCATCAGCCAGGAAGTTAAAGCTTGGTCAGAAATGGGTCTTCCAAATGGGCAATGACTCAAATCTACTGCCAAACTGGTTACAAAGTGGCTTAAGGAGAACCAAGCCAATGTTTTGGAGTGGCCATCATAAAGCCCTGATCTCAATCCTATTGAAAATGTATGGACAAAGCTGAACAGGCCGGTGCGAGCAAGGCGACTACAAACATGGCTCAGTTACACCAGTTCTGTCAGGAGGAATGAGTCAAAATTCCTACCAACTATTACGAGAAGCTTGTGGAAGGATATCCAAAAGGTTTGACCCAAGTCATACAGTTTAAGGGCAATGCTACCAAATACTAATGAAATGTATGGAAACTTTGGACTGGCAGAAAGTAGTGAAAATGCCTTAAAAAATTCTCTCTCTCTCATTATTCTGGCATTTGGCAAATATAAATAATTTTGGTTCCTAATTGACCTAAAACGGGGAAAGTTTGTTCTGATTTCATGCCAGATAGTGAGAAAAACATGCATATGTGTCTTTATATATAGTGTATGGAAACTTCTGGTTTCAACTGTATTAGCAGACACTACTGCTAGACCGTTTTCATACTTAAAGGGGTTGTCTCACTACATCAATTCATCTCACCTTAGTCCTGTTTTCTTGGTTTCATTTTGAAATCAGGGTGTGTTTACTGGCTTCCACTAGACTGCAGTAGAAGCCAGGTCTGTAGCTAAAGCAACCAGGGCTGGCAGCCTATCATGAGTGAGTAAACAGGTCTGTAGCTATAGCGACCTGAGGAGCTGATGCAGCCCATACAAGAGGGGATATCTCAGAATAGGTAGGACACTGTTAATAAACATATATTGCAAAGTGACTTGTTTTTGCAAGATCTTTAACATAAAAAGCAATCCTTGTAGTGAGACAACCCCTTTAAGGCCCAGTGTGACCATTTTTATAATGGGCCCACCTGGAGTTCCCCTTTTCAGTTGCATGGTAAGTACGGCCCTGCCCAGTTGCCCACTCGGGATCATAGATACAATACCGCTGTGTATAGAGCAGGTAGAGGAGAGATGATGTTCTTGGGTTGGAATCATAGCCTCTGAGTAGTGTTCTTCTTTCTAGTCCATTGTCTTCTTCTTGTCAGACAGGGATTGTCATTACAGATGTGGCAGCTTGCTCCGCTCCTACATAAGTACACTTGCTCGTTGCTTGAGTAGTTCTTAATTCATAATGTATAGAGCACTCAGGTTACAGCTGGATGGTCACCATCTGTGTCAGCACAAATCTGTTCTCCTCACTGTATGTAGGCCTGCTCGTTCTGCCCGTCACCTGGGATGCCCCACCAGAGACGATGAGATGAAACACAACTTCTGGGACGGGGATCTGACATCCAGGATGTAAAATATTAACACTCACATACCTATGAGAGCAGCGAGGGCCACCGCACAATCTGCCGAGCATGCAGGCCAGGGCATATTGCTGCTTTAGATTTTTTTTCCACCTTCAGGCGCTAACAATCCCGGTCAGTTAGCTGCATGGAGCTTTAGCACGATAGAAAAAAAATGTCACCTGCACCATTGGAGCCACTCAGCTGGAATAGATGGCTTCAGAGACGGATGTCCAGAGTTTCTGTATCTTTTTCTGAACACATGGTTTCATTTTAATAGTTCACCTGCTATGACCTAAATAGAAAATACAATCTATTAATAAATAGATTTTCCTATCATTATAGCAAAGGAAACATATTCTGTATATGACGAGAAACTTACCGATGCAAGTCAGAGATGGCCAGATTTGAGGGGCAACCCATACAGGACCATGTGCGATGAAAAATACAGGCAGTCCCCGGATAGGGACTGAAGGTTTGTTCTTAAAGGGGTTGTCTCACTTCATCAATTCATTTAATATCAGTCTTGGTTTCACTTTTGAGTTCAGATTCGGGATTACTGGCTACTACTGGCCTGCAGTGAGGAGCTGCTGAGGACTCCAGGTCTGGAGCTATAGCGACCAGCACTGGCAGCCTATCAGGAGAGATTGAACAGGTCTGCAGCTATAGCGACCTGAGGAGCTGATGCAGCCCATACAAGAGGGGATATCTGGGAATAGGTAGGACACTGTTAATGGACATGTATTGCAAAGTGATATGTTTTAGCCAGATCTTTAACATAAAAAGCAATTCTTGTAGTGAGATAACCTCTTTAAGTTAAATTTGTGTGCAAATCAGAACAGGTACATTTATTAAATGTAACTCCAGGAAAAAAGTTTTTTGATAGTGCAGGAAAGAATTACCACCACTTTTACATTTGTTTTGCTGTCTGTGCCCCTGTTTAGAAGATTTCACCTCACTTTCTGTCTCATGTGCTGCTGTGGCATGCTGGCACTTGTAGTTTCATAGCTACAAGCTGCTATGGAACTACAAGTGTCATCATGCCAGGGCTGCACATGTTACATGTATGTACTAATCAGCACGCATACAATTAGTTGAGTGCTAAATCAATAGGACCATAACTAATAGCTCAGATTGGACATCAGTTGGTTGCTATATCAGTAGGACCATAACTGGTAGCTCAGATTGGACATCAGTTGCATGCTAGATCAGTAGAACCACCACTGGTAGCTCAGATTGGGCATCATTTGCATGCTAGATCAGTAGGACCATAACTGGTAGCTCAGATTGGGCATCAGTTGTGTGCTAGATCAGTAGGACCATCACTGGTAGCTCAGATTGGGCATCATTTGCATGCTAGATCAGTAGGACCATAACTGGTAGCTCAGATTGGGCATCAGTTGTGTGCTAGATCAGTAGGACCATAACTGGTAGAACCATAACTGATAGCTCAGATTGGACATCAGTTGGGTGCTAGATCAGTAGGACCATAACTGGTAGCTCAGATTGGAAATAAGTTGGGTGCTAGATCAGTAGAACCATAACTGATAGCTCAGATTGGACATCAGTTGGGTGCTAGATCAGTAGGACCATAACTGGTAGCTCAGATTGGACATCAGTTGGGTGCTAGATCAGTAGGACCATAACTGGTAGCTCAGATTGGACATCAGTTGGCTGCTAGATCAGTAGGACCATAACTGGTAGCTTAGATTGGGCTTCAGTTGGGTGCTAGATCAGTAGGACCATAACTGGTAGAACCATAACTGATAGCTCAGATTGGACATCAGTTGGGTGCTAGATCAGTAGGACCATAACTGGTAGCTCAGATTGGACATCAGCTGGGTGCTAGATCAGTAAAACCATAACTGATAGCTCAGATTGGACATCAGTTGGGTGCTAGATCAGTAGGACCATAAATGATAGCTCAGATTGGACATCAGTTGGGTGCTAGATCAGTAGGACCAAAACTGATAGCTCAGATTAAACATCAGTTGGATGCTAGATAAGTAGGACCATAACTGATAGCTCAGTCCACCATTGATAGCTCGAATTGGAGACTCATTTGCACGGCCTTGGCTAGGAGGAGTTTGAATGGAGTAACCAATGAGCATGTCTCTTGCTTTTTCATTCCAAGATTATGGCACTGACGGAAACAGCCAAGGGGACTGCTACTTGCACCTTATGAGAAGTTCTCAGGATTGCAAGATCAACTGCATCCATAAATATGTTAATTTCTATATGCACAATGGAACAATGTGCAAAATGGGTCTTCTCAAAACAATATTAATGGCTTGAAATATGATGTGGAATACAAACTAGAGACTCCACCAAAATGAAGAGACACCAATATGTAGACAATTGTGTCAGGATTCCTGTCCCTTGTAAATACAGAGCAGGGTCGTAGCTAGCTAAATGAGTTCCCTGGTGCTGGTTCACACCAAGGAGATTCAGGTAACCAGGCCTAGTCATACCTAGCCAACCAATACCCTGCTCTCTACTGATGAGGAGCATCAACCCTGAAACAGTTGTCTACAGATGGTTGAGTCTTGCTGGTTTCGTTATTATCCCTAGTCATGTTAAGGCTTGTATACGGGTCAGACATTGACTTATAGGAGTAGCTACCTATTGATGGCACCAGAGAGACAGTTGTCTTTTTTGGGAGAAAGTCTAGTTTGCATAGTTTTTTCCCATGGAGCCTTGCCTGTGACATACACAGATAGATCTCCTCAGTAAGAGCCAGTACTCACCAGAGCATTAGGTTCAATGTAATACTCAATGTTTTACCACAAGGAAAATGAGTGAGTATAGTTGAAGAGTAGGCCCAACAGTCTGATACTACTTCCACCCATACTGTCGAACACTGTGGCCTCCAACAGTAAGGGTCCGTCCACCCGACAAGCATTCCCAGTTGGAAATCCACATGGATTTTAAAAACCGTCAAAAGCTGACTGTAAACCATCCCTGTAGACCAGACCTGGGCAAAGTACGGCCCGCGGGCCGCATCCGGCCCTCTAGCTCGTCGGATGCGGCCCGCGGCGTACGATGCCCAGGTCTGCTAATAGTAGCGCTGACCGCCCGCCGCGGCCGGGTATTGCTGAGAGGCCGCGGCGGGCTGTCAGCGCTACTATTACTGGTGATCTCCGCTCACCGCGCCGCTGCCTCTCCTCGGCACACACAGTAATCACTCTGTGCGGGCCCAGGAGCTGCCGGAGGAGCGTCCCGGCGCCATGACGTCATCACGCCCACCAGCCCGGGAAGCTCCTCGGATAGAAGATGAGCGCGCTCGGCCGGGAAGCAGGTAAGCCAGGGTGAGTATTAGTGTTTGTTATTTTTAATTTTGGTCATAAAACTATCTACCTGCCTGGGTACACACCTAGCTATCTCTATACCTGCCTGGGAACACACCTAACTATCTCTATACCTGCCTGGGAACACACCTAGCTATCTATATACCTGCCTGGGAACACACCTAGCTATCTATATACCTGCCTGGGAACACACCTAGCTATCTATATACCTGCCTGGGAACACACCTAGCTTTCTATATACCTGCCTGGGAACACACCTAGCTATCTATATACCTGCCTGGGAACACACCTAGCTATCTATATACCTGCCTGGGAACACACCTAGCTATCTCTATACCTGCCTGGGGACACACCTAACTATCTATATACCTGCCTCCAGACACACCTAACTATATACCTGCCTACATACACACCTAACTATCTCTATACCTGCCTGGGGACACACCTAACTATCTCTATACCTGCCTGGGGACACACCTAACTATCTCTATACCTGCCTGGGGACACACCTAACTATCTCTATACCTGCCTGGGGACACACCTAACTATCTCTATACCTGCCTGTGAGGAGCCCTAATTATCTATATACCTGCCTGTGTGAAGCTTTAACTATATACCTGCCTGTATGGAGCCCTAACTAACTAGATACCTGCCTGAGGGGAGCTGTACCTATCTATATACCTGCCTGAGGGGAGCTATACCTATCTATATACTTGCCTGAGGGGAGCTATACCTATCTATATACTTGCCTGAGGGGAGTTATATCTATATACCTGCCTGAGGGGAGCTGTACCTATCTATATACCTGACTGAGGGGAGCTGTACCTATCTATATACCTGCCTGAGGGGAGCTGTACCTATCTATATACTTGCCTGAGGGGAGCTGTACCTATCTATATACCTGCCTGAGGGGAGCTGTAACTATCTATATACCTGCCTGAGGGGAGCTGTACCTATCTATATACCTGCCTGAGGGGAGCTGTACCTATCTATATACCTGCCTGCCTGCGGGTACCTATATCTATATACCTGACTGAGGGGAGCTGTATATACCTGCCAGACTGAGGGGACATACATCTACATACCTACCTTACTGAGGAGAGCTGTATATACCTGCCTTACTGTGTACCATCAGTATATATGCAGGTATATAGATACATCCCCCAGTAAGTTTCCACAAAGATAATCCCCCAAAAACGAATTTTTCCCCATTCATCCTATGTTTTTATTAGTCCGGCCCCCCAAATCCATCGAAATAACTCCTTCGGCCACATGGGAACATTAATTGCCCCCCCCTGCTGTAGACATAAATTGAGAATCCGCGTTGTACTTATCACAACTTGGATTTTCTGAAGTCAGATTTCAAAACTGCTGTTTTATCAAAAAACTTAGAACATGCTCAATCTTCCGTCGTATTTCACTTGGAAAATGACAAGAAATTTACTATTGAAGTCAATGACATAGCATAAAAACAACCAGAAAACTTTGTGCTTGGATTTTAACGTGGATCTGTGTCCAAAAACTCAAAAATGATTGAAAAAAATGAATCTGACAACTGCATGTAAATCCGACGGAAATATGCACCAAAAAAAGTGCCAAAAAAAAAACTTGGTGAACAACGCGTTTTACGTGTGGACATACCCAAAGACCACTCACGAATAGCTCCACTACTTAAAGGGGTTCTCCTATCTCCCCAGTTTTAGTCTAGGGCCAGCTCATAACTCACTACAAGCCGACCCTAGAGAATGGGGAGATGGCCATGCTTGTGCAGTTTGGCTCTATAAAAATGAATGGGTAGAGCTGCATAATCGCGGCCAACTCCCCATTCTCTAAGGTTACATAGTTACATAGTTAGTATGGTTGAAAAAAAGACACGTGTCATCAAGTTCAACCAAGGGTGGGGAAAATGTGGGTGAAGGGAGAGAGACAAGGACTTTAAGCCCAGTCTCCCCACTGGTGAATGCCCTGAAACCCACAAGGCAAGAACCAATCTGCTCCAGTGGAGACCCCATCTCTGACCCCGAAGCCGCCACCAGCCAGGATCCAGAATTTTACATGACTACATACGCATTAATATTCTTTAGTTCCAGGTAGGTATCTAAGCCTTTCTTGAAACTCTCTACAGTTCCTGCTGTGACCAGCTCCTCAGGCGGCTATTCCACAGATTCACAGTTCTTACAGTGAAGAACGCTCTTCTCATCTGGAGATTGAATCCTTTTTTCTCTAGTCGAAGGGAATGTCCCCTTGTCTTTTGAGGGGGCTTCACTTGAATTAATTTTTCCCCATACTTTTTGTAGGGACCATTTATATATTTATATAAATTAATCATTTCCCCCCGAAGCCTTCTTTTCTGAAGACTAAATAAGTTCAATTCTACTAACCTCTCCTCATAACTAAGATGCTCCATTCCCCTTATAAGTTTGGTTGCTCGTCTTTGTACTCTCTGTAGCTCCATTACATCTCTTCTATTAACTGGGGCCCAGAACTGAACAGCATATTCTAAGTGAGGTCGCACCAATGCTTTGTACAGTGGGCTCGTAGCAACCTAAAAGCTGGCTTCAGACCTAAACTTGTGAGCTGGGACATCTCCTTGAGAGAAGGTGGCCCAAACTGTACAACAGTTCTCGGTGGAAGTTCCTGTTGCCTACAAAAAGATTAGCTAGCCCCACTTCATGAATGGTCTCCCCGATCAGTTCTGGCCATAGCAGTTTTCTTCAATAACCTGTCCGTTCTGCGACACAGTATCTCCTGTCTGCCACCCCTCCTTCCCTTCTCTCCCCTGTACAACGTGTAAATGTTTAATTCATGTACAGCGTGTGCCTGAAGCTCCATCTCAGCTCGGTGACACCAGATCCTTAGTGACAGACCCTCCTGCTCTCTGCAGACATCTCAATCCCAGATTCCATGACCGCAGGGTGAGAGATTTGCACAGCACTGAAGGCGCCCATCACATGCCTTGATGTCTGTACCTTACCAAACTCTGATATAGGACAAAGCATATCTATTACGCCACCGTGACAGAAGTGTCTCCCAATCATTACACACCCAGCGTACCAGGCTCGCTTGTTCTCCGTCCCTGCGGTCGTCCATTGTTCTCATTTCGCTGAATTCCCACACAGCGCTGTCCGTAACTTTCAAGAGATTCTACAGAACATAGAAAAAGCAAAATTTACCGTTATTTGCCATGACCTACGGCCCATTTTCATCACTGCATCATGATCTTTTACTATGTTCCTTCACTTTCGATGTCGTTTTGGCGAATATATTAGCCATTTGCAGATACAGAAACTCCCCTGTATAAAGTTATTATAGGAAATATATTGCAGAAGCAACAAATTATAACTGCAGAGGATCTGTATTAGGGGTTTTTCAGACAAGTTGTATATTAGGCCTAAAATAGGTCTGGACATTGGATTGAAGGAAAACCTTCATTCAAGGCTTAGGGGACCACTCTTGTTTTTGTTTTGTTTTTCCTTTTTAGTTCATTAGAAATTCTTCTAGATGCACAGCATTGCCAGTAATTTTTCTTAGCTGCAGCTGAATACAGGATTCCTCACTGCTGCAACTGGGTCATGTGACCTGCACTCTGAGTTGCTGAAAAACACAGCTTGGTTGTGTGACTCGGAAGTGGATCTCTCTGTGCATTGCTATGGAAGGTTCAAAGTCAGTCTCATAGAAATATATAGAAAGACAGACTTCCTGTCAACATCATTTGCACAGTGTCCTTCAGCTAATCAGAGTGTAGGTCAGATGACCTAACAGGCTGTTGCATCAGACAGAAATCATGTATTCAGCTGCAGGTAAGCAAAGTTGCTGGCCCTACGGTATACTTTGGTGATACTTGGTGATCTTGCCTTCCACGGACAGTTCTTGGCAGGGCTGGGACAAGGTATTCTGGTGCCCTAGGCAAATAAGGCACAAAGTGCCCCCCAAATAGAAGATTCAGCCCACTCCATGCCTCCTTGCGGCCCCTTTTCTGCCTGGGAAAAAGTGGCGCCCTAGGCGGTCGCCTACCTTCGCCTACCCATCATCCCGACCCTGGTTCTTGGTTTAAACGATGAAGAACATCTTTTCTTAGATTCAATGGGAGTCATAGAAGTCTTCTTCAGGGGTCAAAAGCATTGATTTTTTTCTTCTATCTACGTTCGTGAGCTCCATGTTTCACAGTCATATGTGATATTGGGAACACAAGGGCAGTGATCAGTCTTTGGTGGTGACTGAGACGTCCTTGCAGCTTTATAACTGATCCATGCTCATCACGGCTGGACGCCCCAATGCCGATCGATGCTTGATCTCTGTTGACCCACCACTGTGCTCAATGAAGGATCCAAGAGAAACAAAGCCTGCAGATCTATGTAAAGGGGTTCTACTACGACTTTGTTTCGCCTCCTCAAGCACGTTCAACAAGGCAGAAGATTACTGCTGGTCGGAACTCCTGACAACAAGCAGTACACAGAAGAAACTGAAAAGAGAGAGCAGCTCTAATATGGTACATGTCTTTTTATTAATTATATTTACAAACTTGATTAAATGTGCATTTTAGATGTTCTCACATCAATATTACATCATGCCAAAGCCCCTTTAAGTTGAAGGCTGTATTTAATATAGAAGCAGACCATTTACATTGCAGTGGGGGCCAATCCAGCTTGGGTCGCTGTTAGATACAACCTTTGCAAGTACTGTTAATAAAGCCTCCATTGTTGGCAAAAATGGGGTTGGAATTGGCATAAGAACCATAGCATAAGCTTCACTTTATGCTATGGGGCCCCAGATCTGGAGAATAATACTTTTAAAGGGATTATCCCACCTCTGTATTTAAACACAGTTTTTTGGTAGGTGTCATTTTATACGTACTGTAATTACAAAGCATTTACAATTTCTTTGGGAAACATCAGCCCTTAGTTATTACATTTTAAAGATCAGTGTTGTGATTTACTCATAGAGGGCACTATTGCATTATGATGTGTCACGGTCTATGCCGCGGTCCCGGTTCTGGGACATTGCCGTGTCCCTGCTGTGTTCCTGTTTCTTTCCCAGTCCTTCCTGTGTCTCTTGTATCTGTGTACTCACCTGTCCTCGCTCCTGCCCACATTCCTGTCTGTGTCTGCACTCACTCCCTGGTCTGAATTTAAAGGGACAGTGCCCCAATTAACTGACAATGACCTAACGACCTCCTGTGATTTAAAGGGGTTTTGCCACGATGTAATGTTGACGTGGGATCCTCCAAAATGGGTTTTTAATCACTTTTCTAAATATATGTGATTACAAAAAGTGAAGCCTGTGAGAGCTACAGCATTGTTCAGTCCCCCTTAGTTTCCTGAAAGTTTACATTAGACACGACCAGGAGCTGACAGGGAGCTGATCTGGTCGCGCTTGCGTGTTTGCACTTCTTATCTGATGACAGGGAACATGAGGGAGCTTGCAAGGGGCTGGGGAGAAAGTGTAGTGTATGAGTTTGTCTGCTGTATAGAGAATCCACTGTTGTAATGTTATTATTTGAGTAAATTTTTGAGACGCTCCCTGCTTCCTCGCTCTCTGCTCACCCCCTCCCTCTCACCCCTGCAGCCGTTCATGACTCAGCATGCTTTATTTATATTCTCCTCTGAGCTGATAAGAGGTAAGGAACTCACTTTGTGGCAAAACCCCTTTAAGGAACTTCCTGCCTCTGTTCCTGGTCAGTTCATTAATCGCCATCTGACCTCCTGACCTCTGTGTTCCTGCTGTTAAACTTCTTATGTCTGTCTGGTTGTAAGGGATGTCCTAATCACGCCCTGACTTTTCCTGCCTAGGCAGTGCACCCGCCCCAAGAAGGGCGACCCTGCAATCGAACCTCCTTCTAAAATATACCTTAGTAAATGGGTGACAGACAGAAGATAAACGGGAGACAAAAACAGACAACAAATAGAGAATAGTCAGAGGGGCCGAGGTCAAACCAGGAGTATGCGCAGTACCGAAGGACAAGACGGGCCCCTTAGCCCCCTAGGGTTCCCTGGCGTGGTCTTCACACCACTATCATCGCTCATGGTGGCCCAGATGATGCACAATATGCGGTATTCGATGTGGCAGTGCCTACTGACCCCGTTGCAATGTGACATGATCTATGGAAGATACTTGCAAAGGCAGTGGTGAAAAGTGGTACTGCATGTTACAAACTATACAATGTTGCATCTTTTAAACATATCAGTACCATGCTAATAGGTTAATTGATAAGTAAAAAAGGAAGAAACGGGTCAATTAAAGGGGTTGTCTCACTACGAAGATTATAGTTTAAAATGAGGGGGACCAAAAATGTAAGCATGTCTGTCCTTGGTTACAATTAGCAAAGTGATATGGTTTAAGAGCACGGGCTGCTTTATGTGTGCTTAGTAACGGTGTTGAGGAGAGAGACCCCTTTAAGAGCACAATTACCTCCAGGTATTTTAGTATCTAGATTTGTTGTCTGATGAACCAAGAAAAAAAATGTAGTTGTCTTGTCTGAGTCTTTATTCATCTCTCTCTGATGTTTTCTGTACTGATTTCTGCTTTTCCAGTGCTGTATGAAGCAGAATATTCTGCCTGAAAGCTATTTATCTTTACGCTGTACAACTACAAGCCCTAGGATCTTCCTCCCTTCCAACCTCAGCCTCAGTGCATTTCCCTCCCATGCTGAGTGCCTGGGGAGGCAGTCTTCAAAAGATGCCCTGAAAAAAGCCATATCCCTTTGGTCACCTTATCTCCTGGGCTCAACACAGAGCTGTTAACTGTGTGTTCAGACACAGAACTACTGAGTTTGCTGTCATCAACCAACTGATGTAGAACTGCAGGAAACCCCCAGAAAATGTATGGAAAGTACATTACAAAAGTGTCTAACTATGGCAGACAAAATTATTTAACACCTTAGCGCAACTGAACATACAGTTACATCCAAACTGCAGTAATGGAGTATGGAGTGGGGTAACTCGATTTGATGATTATTTTTGTGTGGTATATATATATATATATATATATATTATATATTATATATATATATATATTTATATATATATATATATATATACATACACAACACACACTACCGTTCAAAAGTTTGGGGTCACCCAGACAATTTTGTGTTTTCCCTGATACTTTTATTTCTCAAATGAGTTGCAAAATGAATAGAAATATCGTCCAGACATTGACAAGGTTAGAAATAATGATTTTTATTTAAATAATAATTTTCTACTTCAATCTTTGCTTTCGGCAAAGAATGCTCCCTTTGCAGCAATTCCAGCATTGCAGACCTTTGGCTTTCTAGCTGTTAATTTGCTGAGGTAATCTGGAGAAATTTCCCCCCATGCTTCCAGAAGCCCCTCCCACAAGTTGGATCGGCTTGATGGGCACTTTTTGTGAACCATACGGTCAAGCTGCTCCCACAACAGCTCAATGGGGTTGAGATCTGGTGACTGCGCGGCCGCTCCATTACAGATAGAATACCAGCTGCCTGCTTCTTCCCTAAATAGTTCTTGCATAATTTGGAGGTGGCTTTGGGTCATTGTCCTGTTGCAGGATGAAATTGGCTCCAATCAAGCGCCCCCCACAGGGTATGGCATGGCGTTGTAAAATGGAGTGATAAGTCCCTTTTACCTTGTACAAATCTCCCACTTTACCAGCACCAAAGCCACCCCAGACCATCACATGACCTCCACCAGCACAAACCCCAGACCATCACATTACCTCCACCATGCTTGACAGATGGCGTCAGTCACTCTTCCAGCATCTTTTCAGTCTTTCTGCGTCTCACAAATGTTCTTCTGTGTGATCCAAACACCTCAAACTTCGATTCGTCTCCATAACACTTTGTTCCAATCTTCCTCTGTCCAATGTCTGTGTTCTTTAGCTCATATTAATCTTTTCCTTTTATTAGCCAGTCTCAGATAAGGCTTTTTCTTTGCCACTCTGCCCTGAAGGCCAGAATCCCAGAGTCGCCTCTTCACTGTAGACGTTGACAACGGCGTTTTGCGGGTACTGTTTAATGAAGCTGCCAGTTGAGGACCTGTGAGGCGTCGATTTCTCAAACTAGAGACTCTAATGTACTTGTCTTGTTGCTCAGTTGTGCAGCGGGGCCTCCCTCTTCTCTTTCTACTCTGGTTAGAGCCTGTTTGTGCTCTCCTCTGAAGGGAGTAGTACACAACGTTGTAGGAAATCTTCAGTTTCTTGGCAATTTCTCTCATGCAATAGTCTTCATCTCTCAGACAAGAATAGACTGTCGAGTTTCACATGAAAGTTCTCTTTTTCTGGCCATTTTGTGAGTTTAATCGAACCAAAAATGTAAAGCTCCACATTCTCAACTAGCTCAAAGGAAGGTCAGTTTTATAGCTTCTCTAATCAGCAAAACTGTTTTCAGCTGTGCTAACATACTTGCACAAGGGTTTTCAAGGGTGCTCAAAATATCCCATAACTTTCTTACACAGTTATCAAACACAATGCACCATTAGAACACTGGAGTGATGGTTGTTGGAAATGGGCCTCTATACACCTATGTTGATGTTGCATTAACAAGCAGACGTTTGCAGCTAGAATAGTCATTTACCACATTAACAATGTATAGAGTGGATTTCTGATTCATTTAATGTTAGCTTCATTGAAAAAAAACTGTGCTTTTCTTTCAAAAATAAGGACATTTCTAAGTGACCCCAAACTTTTGAATGGTAGTGTATATATATATTTAATTTTTTTTTTCTAAAAGTCATAAAACACAATGATAACTAAATATAGTATGTCATTTACACAGAACACTGAACTCCACAAAAAATGGTGCAATTGTGTTTTTTTCACGTTCCATTATATTGTATGGTATAATCAACAGTACCATTATAAAGTCCTTGTGGACTCACAGCACACACTGCCCACTAATTTTCCACAGCCACAACTGCTTCCTTCAATCATAGTGCCATACCCTGGGTCCCCCAGGCTATTATATGCCTCTGAATTATCTACTCTTACCCTACAATTGGTTACAAGCATGATTAAAGGGGTTTCGCCATGAAGTAAAATTGACGTGGGAAGTTTGTAAATTAAATAGTAAACATTTTCACCATTCATCGTTATTAAAAATTCTGCACCATTTTTGTCTTAGCTGCTCCCTTAGTGATCCATTGTTTACAGCTCATCTCCAGGGGATACGACCAGGGCTGAGAGCTCCTCAGTCCTGGCCGCACATGCTCAGACATCATCTCTCCTCTCAGGTAGCTACTGAGTGTTCAAACCCCAGGTGCTGTCATTCTACTCCCGTCCTTTGCGCTCCTTAGTAATCACACACACTCACTGCTGGGCGAGTGTTCAACCCCAGGTGCTGTCATTCTACTCCCGTCCTCTGTGCTCCTTAGTAATTAGTCAAACAGTGCATATAAATTAAAAAACAAGTTTGGTTTCTGCAGGGATTTGAACCGAGGACCCTTGTGCTGTGAGTTAAAAGTTTTACCTCTGAGCTACAATGTAGCTGCTTACAGTTCTACACATAAACAGACCTTTCTTTGACTAAAGAGAGGAAAGGCCCAGTGATGTCATCCCGCCGGGTCACATGATATGCAATTCAAACAAATCACACACGCCCCCTTCTGAGCACACAGAGCTGAAGAGCTGGATACAGGAGGCATGAAATGAGATTGTGGCAAAACCCCTTTAAGGGTATGTTCACACGGCGTCTTGCCTCCGTATGAATGTACACTTTTCAGATGCGTCTCTGGGTCCATCAGAACGGACCCAGAGACGCATCTAACAATTAGCATTGACTTTATCACTGCCGGCAATGAGGACACGCAGCGGCGTTCACATGAGAGATCGCCGCTGCGTGTTTGCATCGCGCCTGTCCGTCTTGCGGATGCGATCCAAGAATTGCATGTCATTAACCGAAACGTCGCCTGAAAGTCATGAGTCTCAACTTCTACAATATTCTATATTTTGATTGTAAATTTGTCGCTAATCGGAGTATGCACTGAATACAAAATCACATTGAAACAAAAAAAATTTTTGAGTGATGTGAATTTTCTTCATATATTATTATCTGGGAGAGGAATATCTCCTCCACCTACACCAATTCAATTTATCCTGGGTGCTGGACATATGTACAGACATTGGCCCATTTGCAGATCTTATTTAAATCAATAGTAGGCTCAGAAGGGTGCTATATGTTTTGTGGGGTACCCCTTTAAGCCACCACAAATTCACAAAGTATCTGGTCATTTAAACACTAGTGCATCTTCACACGGCTGATTCTGGGACGGATTTCAGCCGTATTGCACGCCGTATTGCGCTCCAATACGGCTGAAATCCATCCCAGGCATTACAGTAATCCACAGTTCTCATGTGACATGCACATTATCCCGGCGGGATACGCGCCGTGGATAATGGATGTCTATGGGGCCAGCGAACTGCGCCCCCCCCCCCCCCCCCCACGACACGGCAGCCGGCGTAATTGCGGGCGAAATCCGACCCTGCAACTACGCCGGCAAAAAGCCGTGGGGACCTAGCCTAAGGGTATGTTCACATGGCTTATTTTGGAGCATATTTCGCCGTGTACTTCGCTTAATACGTGGGGAAATGCGCCCCATAATTACGGTAATCCGTAACTCTCATAGAGAACTATGGATTACACCTCCTCTACCCGCTCGTACAATACGATCGTGTTGTACTCGCGGGGAGATAAGCGACATGTCAATTACTTGCGGCGATTACACGCCGCGAGTAATGCATGTCAATGGATCAGCGCGACTCCCAAATCACCCGGCGTATTACGAATTACACAAATTACGCCGTGTGAAAATACCCTAAAACACTTTGGTGGTTGTAGAGGAGGCAGTCAGTTTCCAGTTGAGTAATTACCAGACACTCATCTATACCTATAGATGTGTTAATGTTTTACAGATGTGCCAGCAGTGCGCACATCTAAAACACACAAAAAAGGGGGAAAAATGTATTGCGGAGAAAACTCAGCTCAAATAAGAATAACAATTTCCATAAGAAGCTGCTGCCACCTATTGGTTGGTATATGCATTGGAATATAGAGCTAATCCTAATATCCCACAGCTCCCATCATGGCCATAACTATAGCCATATCAGCTGTGTAGGGTCCCAAAGTGTGTGTGCAAGACTATAGTACCTTGTAGTAGGTAATGGCTTTTTTTGTTATCTAGAACTACTATGTGGGCAGGTACGGACTGGCCCACAGGGGAGTTGAAGAAACACCCAGTGGGCTCCTGAGTGTGCTTTTCAGGGAGAAAGGCAGAAAGCAAGAGGCAGAGTGCATGAGTCATGTGCAGTACGTAAAGTCATGTACAGTAGCTATAGGGTAGCCCCAAGAACTAACTCAACTGGTGCACCCCAAGATTTATCCCCACTAGTGGTCCCAAAGAATCATCTCCACTGATGGGCTCTCAAGAGTTAACTTCACTGGTGGGCCCCAAGAATCAACTGCACTGGTGGGCCCCAAGCATCAACTCCACTAGTGGGCTCCAAGAATTAAGTTCACTGTTGGGCCCCCAAGAATTAACTCCACTGGTTGGGACCCAAGAATCAACTCCACTGGTGGCCCCAAGAATCAACTCCACTGGAGGGCCCCAAGAGTCAACACCACTGGAAGGCCCCAAGAAACAACTCCACTGGTGGCCCCAAGAAACAACTCCACTGGTGGCCCCAAGAGTCAACTCCACTGGAGGGCCCCAAGAGTCAACTCCACTGGAAGGCCCCAAGAATCAACTCCAGTGGAGGGCCCCAAGAATCAACTCCAGTGGAGGGCCCCAAGAATCAACTCCCCTGGAGGGCCCCAAGAATCATCTCCACTGGTGGGCCCCAAGAGTCAACTCCACTGGAGGGCCCCAACAGTCAACTCCACTGGAGGGTACCAACAGTCAACTCCACTGGAGTGCCCCAACAGTCAACTCCACTGATGGGTACCAACAGTCAACTCCACTGGAGTGCCCCAAGAGTCAACTCCACTGGTCGGCCCCAGACACCCCAGTCCAACACTTTATAGGTTCTCTGATACATGGCACTATTATTTATGGCAGGGGTGTCAAACTAGTTTTCACCGCTGCTACATCAGCATTTTTGTTACTTTTTAAAGGGCTGTTTTAAATTGTAAAACTGTATAAATGTTGTTAGTCCTTAACATATTGTTAAATAACCTGAGACACCATATGCAACAGATGGAATTGTCCAGCAGCTTTCTAAGGTGCATTTACTGACAATTAAAATTTGAAACATAATTTTTACTTAACTTTTACTTAATGCCAAATAAAAGAGAGCATTGTAATAACAGTTTAAGTCAAATCCACATCTAATTAGCCTGTAGAGGGCAATTGACACATAGGGTAAATATTACTCCCAACTATTCTTATTAATGATGCAAGTAGGAAATGGGGTTAATGATAAACCCATTGTTAGATGCTCTTCTGTGTCAGGGCCCCGATGATATTCTGGGATATAATACGAAAATCCTGAGCAGTACAAATTATTTATCTAAGTAGAAAATATGCAGGTGTCCAGCAACTCCAAGAGAATCGATCCAGTTAAATAAGTAGATTATAAAATTCCAGCTGTATTGGATATCCTTAAAATTTCAAATAGAAAACGACAAGGCAGGTAGCAAACACACCGACGCGATTCGGGGGACCGCCCCCTTAATCATGGTGTGACGAAACATACATGTGATCTAATTTAAATACTATAATGTCACATGACTAAAACTTCATTCATGAAAAAACGTAGTAAAAGCAAAAAGACTGACACATCCTATTAAATCACAGAAGAAAAATAAAAAGAAAAAAGAAAATTTGGGATATACATATAAACAACGAGATTGATTGGAAGGCAGGATATTTTTAAGGTTACTTCAATATTGAAACATCAAATCCTGCCTTTTGTTAAGGCCCGACGGAGACCTGGTTCCCATTCTTCGAATACACCAGGCCTCCCGCATTAATAGTTTATATCTCATATCTCCTCCTCATGCGGGCTTACTAACTATTTCAATCCCGTAACATACAAAAGATTCCACACTGCCTGAATGTTTCAATATTGAGGTAACCTTAAAAATAGCCTGCCTTCCAATCAATCTCGTTGTTTATATATATATCCCAAATTTATTTTTATTTTTTTTTGGGGGGATTTAATAGGATGTGTCAGTCTTTGCTTTTAATACGTTTTTTCATGAATGAAGTTTTAGTCATGTGACATTATAGTATTTAAATTAGATCACATGTCTGTTTTGTCACACCATGATTAAGGGGGCGGTCCCCCGAAACGCGTCGGTGTGTTTGCTACCTGCCATGTCGTTTTCTATTTGAGATTTTAAGGATATCCAATAAAGCTGGAATTTTATAATCTACTTATTTAACTGGATCGATTCTCTTGGAGTTGCTGGACACCTGCATATTTTCTACGTTCATTTCTATTAGGAGGAATGTTGGCTTCACTATCCTCACGTCCGTGCACCCTGAATTGAAATCATACAGTTGAGCTGAACAAACGATCAAAATTATTTATCTAACCCCGTCTCTGACCCTGTTTCGATACTGTAATATGCGGAGAAGTCAGCCCTAATAAGGTCGGCCCCATCTCTCAATGATTGACCCTATATGCAATTTCTAGTAAAACCCTATTGTCTAAATAAATATATTTATATAAATCTTGCCATGGCATGGTGATTGACAGGTACAATACAGAGCAGTACAAGTCCTGGTCGCTGAGACAAGTCCTCTACTGGAAACGCCAAAAGAAGCAAAAAAAACCTTAAAAAAGTAATTTTATTGAATATATACACCAATAAATAACAGAAATAAACACACAAAGACAGCAATATGGATAAAACCTCCCTTGGAACTGCAAACATAGAGTCTTCAAAAATAGATCACACAAAGCATTCAATAAAGAATATATAGATAACCACTGCATAAGTCATAGGTAATACTAATCATTTACAATGAATGCAAAGTTGCAAATCACATAATCATAATACAGACCAAGGTATGAGGCACTGGACCCCAACGCACATTTCACCGCCCGGCTTCGTCAGGGGGGTCAAGTCCTCTACTGGGACAAGTGAAAATAAATTGAAAAAAAAAGTAAAATTAAAGTGAAACACAAAAAAAGATAAAGTAAAAACATGTAAACCGCTCTTTTTAAAAAAATAAATAAATATATATATATATATATATAATTTATTAAAAGACGCAGAAGTACTTAACAGTTACAGTATGACAGTGAAAATACAATCAGACTGACCATTATATTTATACAAATTCAGAATGTTATCCCCAATAACTATAATATGCATTATACTATAAAGCACATAGTAACATTTCCAAAAGTTTGTCAAACAATTACTTCTGTTTCCTACTTTCAATTTTATCACCTTGAACCTCTTATTTAACCCCTTACGGTGAACACCTGAAAAGTTGTTAATGACTAGAACATTTTTTTAGTTTTTTTTCAATGACGAGGTTGTATGAGGCCTCGTTTTATTTAAGACAAGTTGTACTTTATGAGGGAATAGTTTAAGTTCACTTATAAATTTTACACCATTCACATTTCACACTTAATAACTTGTTAGATTAATTCCACAGGTTATTATGGTCATGTGGATACCTAATATGTGTACTTTTTTTATGTTTGTAATGTATGCATAATTATTTTTTATTAAATATTTATTTTTATTTTATTTTTTTTACACTTTTTCTGTTTTTTACTTTTTTTTTTTTTAATCCCATGAAGGGAGAACTGTTTTCTTTTTTTTTTTACACTTAGTAATGTATTAGCATATTCATATATGCTAATACATGATAATCTGTGTCAGTCTGACACAGGCAGTGATCGGGACAGTACACAGTGTGTCCTGATCACTGGCTTCTTACGCAGACAGCCCTGGGGCTACTCTAGGTCCCCAGGGCTGACTGTGCAGCCGTTCCCCGGGCTCTGTCGGGTCACCGTGTTTTCCGATCACCCGACAGAGCAGGGAAACCCTTTGATTGCGCTGCGGTGACAAGCTGCGGCAATGAAAAGGTTAAAGCACCGGGGAGCGGAGGTTTCCCCCGCTCCCCAGGGCTCGCAGGAGCTGCGCTGGGATCAGGGCTGTATAGTACAGCCCCGATCTCAATGCTGCTGCAGCACCCGGAGCCGCAAACTCCGATGTCTGCAGCGACACCAAAAGACGTCGCTGCAGATGAACAACCTGAAATGCCCGACACCAAAAGACGGTGGGCATTTTACTATGGGGCCCTTTGCATGCTTGTTATACCCCTGGCTCCCTTGTCATTCTAACAGGGGTCCTTAGGTTGTGTTGTTTGGTGGGGTGCACTATGTCCTAATGGCTCCTTTACAGTTGTCACTGTCTGCTCCAAGGTCTACATCTCAGTGCGTCATACCTTGTTGACTCAAAGCTGTAATTTAGCAGAAGGGTCTGAACATTTTACTAGGGTAGAAAATTCAATATTAATAGTCTTTTCCCAGGATTTTTATTAAAGTCCATCTATGTTTGATTGGCGGGTGCCTAAGGCAGGGCCTAACAGGAAGCCTGGGAGTCAAGATAAGAATGAGTTGTAGCCAGCAGTTACAGTGCTTACCACCCCTGGTATTTTGATATATATCCAGCCAGGACTCGCCAGTCGTGCAGCTAAGTCAATCCCTAACATTAGAACTCCATCCATTAAAATCCATAAGAAACACAAGCCGACGCGTTTCAGATCCACCTTTGATATCTGATCACAGATTATAGTTGTTAAATAAAGAACATGGATTTTAATGGATGGAGTTCTGATACTTATCTCTTGATGGATTGACTAAGCTAGTGTTAGGCCATGTTCACACAACGTTTTTGGACGAGGTTTTCGGAGCGTTTCGTCGCCCAAAACCTCATCCAAAATGCTTCCAAAACGCCTCCAGTTCATTTAATTGATTCCTATGTAAAACCTCGTTGTAGTTCACACACGACGAGATTTTTACACGCTTCTTTGAAAGCAATGAAAAAGAAGTGTCATGTCAATTCTTGAAGCGCGTTGTAGGCGCGGTTTTTGGCGCGGTTTTTAACGTGGTTTTGGCGCGGTTTTTGCCCTGGCTATTCATTTTGTATGGGTGAAAACTTCGTCAAAAACCTGATCCAAAACCTGATCAAAGCCTCGTCAAAAACCTCATCTGAAGAAGCGTGTTTCAGACGAGGTTTTGATGTGGTTTGGGCGAGGAAACGCTCCGAAAACCTCGTCCAAAACCTCGTCCAAAACCGCCGTGTGAACATGCCCTTACACTGACAGGCATAATACATTGCATGAGTATTGCAGTGTACTGTACAAACAATCCGAGGTTTGCAAGTTCAAGCCCCTAATAGGACAAAAAATAATAATTTTAAAAAGTTGAATAATGTATATTAAAAATAATGAGAAAAAATAAAATGAAAAACGATGGAGGAATTGCTTTTTTTTTTGTTCATCTACACCCAAAAAAATTTAAACCCTTACCATTAACTCCTGTGTATGATGTATATAAAAATACAATACAAATACATCCTTACCCTGTTTCCCCGAAAATAAGACAGCATCTTATATTAATTTTTGCTCCTAAAGACGAGCTAAGACTTATTTTTAGGGGATTTCTTATTTTCCCATGATCAAGTATTCACATTTACAGTTGAACAAAAATCCACACTTATTAATATACTGTAGTGATTTCATCACAAACATCAGCATAAGCAGCCAAACTCTGAATTGCATCAAAAAAAATTCTTATTTTCGGGGGATGCCTTATTTTCAGGGAAACAGGGTATATATATATAAAAGTCCTCATACAGCTCCTGTGAATACACTATTAGATATATGGGTTATCCTAGATATTTGTTTTCTATAAACTCTAAGGCTATGTTCACACGGTGTAATTGCGGGGAGTACAGTACGACCCGCAATTACACCGGGTGTTTGGGCGTTGAGCTGATCTGCACGTACTCCCGCAGTGTGGTGGGCCGGCAGCCCACCGGCCCCATAGACTGTCATTACTGTCACTTATCTCTCCGGGCGTACAATATGATAGTATTGTAAGCCCGGTGAGAGGAGGTGTAATCCATAGTTTTCTACGAGAACTATGGATTACCATAATTTCGCCGCGCCTCACTCGTATTAGAGCGCAAATACGCGCCGAAATTTGACCGTGTGAACATAGCCTTAGGGGGATATGTATGAAAACTGTCTAGGTTGAAGACTTTCTTTATTGCCCATAGCAACCAATCAGAGCCCATAGCGACCAATCAGAGCCCACAGCAACCAATCAGAGCTCATAGCAACCAATCAGAGCTCATAGCAACCAATCAGAGCCCATAGCGACCAATCAGAGCCCATAGCAACCAATCAGAGCCCATAGCAACCAATCAGAGCTCATAGCAACCAATCAGAGCCCACAGCAACCAATCAGAGCCCATAGCAACCAATCAGAGCCCATAGCAACCAATCAGAGTTCCCCTTTTATTTTTTCAAAGCACTATATGAAATAAAAGTAGAGCTCTGATTGGTTACTATGACCAACATAGAAAGTCTTAGACTTAGATAGTTTTCATACATGTGGCCCTAATAGTCAATGTTGTACTAAAAGAGGTGGACCCCAACTCAAGAGACCCTCTTTAGCTAAAAAGGGAAACACATTCAACATGGTTTGAGTGAAAACAATAGATCGATGTAATGGTCTTTTTACACAGGACAGTAATTTAGCATTGGACTACAATGGTATAGACAATTATAGACAATTATGGATAATGAATGTAAGTGATTTGGGAGGGTTATGGATTTATGACATGTCCAGGGTGGGTTTAATGACTGCATTTACATTTTGTCCCCACTTCCACGTTCATGTATTATTTTTATGTTTTTTTTCTTTCTAATACAGAGTTTTTATACCTATTGTAATGATTTAGTGCGTGTGGCCTTTTTGTGTTGGAACTCATTTCTCTAGATAGAAAACCCCTTAGGGGCCATTTAATTATCATGTACAAACACGTAAAAGGACACAGATCCTCTGCATGTTCTTTTTACACCAGGGCCTGAGACATTGACATCCTGGAGGGAAGAAGGTTTTAGGCTATGTTCACACGGCTTATTTCAGAACGTATTTACATCGGATTGCCGATCGTAAATCCGTTCCGAAATCAGTTGAAAATCAGTTGCAAATAAGTGTCACTAATTGTGGCACGTATTTGTAACTGAGTTCCCGACGGATTCACCATCTCCAATTATTTGTCCGTCGTAAATAATTGACATGCACATTGTTTTTCCGTCCGGATTGCCGTCGTCAATCCGCGGCGGCAATCTGGCACGGAAATACGCGTCGTGTGAACGACGAGCCGTATTTTCTATTGAAGTCAATAGAAAATAGGCTGTTACTTATTTCTGACTGATTTGCCGACAGATTGACGATCGCAAATCCGTCGGCAAATCCGCAGCGAAATAAGCCGTGTGAACGAGGCCTTACCATCATCACGGACGAGGATTCTTTACTGTAAGAGCGGTGACACTATGGAACTCTAGCCCATAAGAGGTTATGATGGTGGATTCACAGAAAAAAGTTCAAGAAGGGTTTAGATGCCTTTCCTGAAAAAATTTAATTACAGGTTACGGGGATTAGATTCTAGATATGGGACGTGGTTCTAGGATTTATTCCATTGCCAGATTTGGAGTCTAGAAGGAATTTTTCCTCTTGTTGGGACTATTAGCATCCGCCTCATAGGCGTTTTTACCTTCCTCTGGATCAACACGGTAGGGTAACAGGTTGGACACGATGGAACCGGGTCTTTTTCCAACTTTATTTACTATGTTACTGTGCTTGGAAGTTCCATTTCATCATTGTCAGCATCACGTTCCCTATTTTTGCTGGAAGATGTGCCTCTGACAAATGATGACTTTTAGGTTATGTTCACACGGGGTAATTTCGGCGCACATTTCGCCACATATTTGCGCTCTAATACGGGTGAAATGCGCGCCAAAATTACGGTAATCCATAGTTCTCATAGAGAACTATTATGCCGCAGGAGTACACGCATACTAGCACGAGCTCCCAAAAGATATGATGTACTGCTGAACATAGCCTTACTCCCTGATAAAAGATGCGATCAACCACCAAACATGCTTTTGCTCGTTCTTTGGCTGACCACCGAACCTTTCATCCAGAGTACTTATCGAAAACGAACATTCCTATGAACATTTGTTTGGCCGATAACACTAGTCTACAAATTTAAACTTTTTTTCTGCATCTAGTTAGTGAGTGGGTGCAGTTAACTAATTTTGGGCTTCTGAATTCAGTGGTGAAATCAGATTCTTTCTATCACTTCACTTTTAATTGATACACCGCAATTAGAATTAGCAAAGACAATATTAACACATTGACATTAACCATTTTGTTCAGCTATTACAAGGCAAAATAGCGCTCATATATGAAATTATATGATACATATTGACTAAACTATACACTCTTAGGGTGCGTTCACACGGCAGTGGACAAATACCGGTTGGTTTACCCGGCTGGTATTTGTCCGGTTTTGCGGCCGTCCCCATGGCCGCGGGGGGGTGGGCGGCTTTTCTCCGTGATGAGCAGAGAACAGCCCTCCCCCCTCCCATTGAGGTGTTCATATTCCGTCCGGAAACCAGACGGAAGAATGAACATGCTCAACTTTTTTCTAGCGGCCCGTAGGCGGAAAACCCGTGCAGTGGGGTCTGCTGCACAGGTTTTCCATAGAGCACAATTGTGCTCATTTTCGGCCGGTTTTTCAGGCGGTCTGAAAAACCGCAAACTTGCTGAAAAACCAGCCGAAAACCCTTGCCGTGGGGACATGCCCTTAGGCTATGTTCACACGACGTTTATTAAATACGTTTTTGGGTACATTTTACATATACACCAATACATATTTAACAATGTTCAAGTTTGAGAAGCCTTGCCAGGGCTTGTGAGCTTGCGTACCGTGGCCACTGTATCAACTAATACCTCATATTTTATATTTTTGCAGTATGTCAATTTTTGGCCCAAAAGTCATCCTATTTAGGCATGTGTCTGCTTTTCGTAACCTGCAATGTATTATGCCAACTCTCTAGTCACCCTCTTGAGACTTGCCTCTGGACAGGGCCTGGCAGGGCCTACATCACACACAGACCAGAGGCCTCCGACTATCATGGCAACTATTGGCACCCCGCTATTGCGGATGAAGGACAAAGAGGACCCCATTTTCTTTGTCAAAGCCCTTTTATACTGTGGTCATTATTGACCGAGGCATCTAAGGGGTTAAAGGGCTAGGATTGGGGCCTGCTCTTTACTGTTCCAAGGATGTCTCGGGAGCTCCAGTGCCCCGAGGGCTGCAGATGACAGCCTCAGGGGCAGCATGTTTGAGACCCCTGCTATAGACATTGCTGTTTAATTATGTGAGCTTTCAACTGCATACCCCCCACAATCCGACAAAGACCGTCCCGTTGAACTGTCCAAACATTTCCAGTTTTGGAGTATTTTTATCGTATCCTAACAAGCTTGAGGACCACAGAGTGCTCAGCGCCCATGCAGAAATCACCGGGGCTGTCTCTCTAAATATTCCTTTGCATTATGCTAATAATGAGATTTTCATTTTCCTCGCCGTACCAAGGGAAAACATGAAGTCGCTGCCCCAGAAAGAAGTTTGCAGCATGGGACGTTTTAGTGGCATTTGTGTCTGCTGTACAATGTTTACCCCCAGGGCACAGAATACTGACTAGAAATGACTGCCAGATCTCCAGTCCTTGTAGGCCCAGTAAAGCAGGACCGCTCACCCTCCCTCTCGAGCTCTGACATGAAGCTGGCAGATGTATTGAGCGTGACAGAGTGTCCTGATCCCCCCAGGACCCCTTCACACATGAGTCAATCTGCTTTGCATTTTTAATTGACGCCATCCACGGTACAAAGGAATCTACTTATCTCCGTACGCCCCCGTGAGCATCCGGCTGCGGTGAGCCAGGGTGACAGCCTAGACAACGCCATCCCCCCCTTTTCCCATCTCCTT
The DNA here is from genome assembly GCA_025379985.1 of Phyllomedusa bahiana. Lineage (NCBI taxonomy): Eukaryota > Metazoa > Chordata > Amphibia > Anura > Hylidae > Phyllomedusa > Phyllomedusa bahiana. Next base: position 72,876 of record JAODAL010000710.1, read on the forward strand.
ACTCTCATTGTGTCCCTTCGAGTTATGGCTACTTACAGCCTCTCTCCCTGGCACTTCGTAGCCCCCGAAGCCTATCGTTATATTGCTGGGGATATGAGACAGAATGTTCGGTGTTTACATACTTTATGTTGGCTAATGAGAGTGTCATCCTTGTGGGACTGGAGCTCCTTACCGTAGACCCAAATGCCGCCGCTTTCCCCGAATACCTGATAATGTATTTGCAACATTTCACACTAATTTACTACTTTAAAAGTTATAGGATTACGTATGGAGCCAATTTATATTGATGAGGCATTTTATTGCTTTTGCATTATAACAATAGATGTGTATCTGGATATAGACACAAATTTTAGCCTTGACCCTATCGATGACCATAATTGACCCTAAAGATGACCCTATTAGTGACTTTTGAGCTTATAGAAGGGGTCCTCTACTAGGTTTCCTTGCAGATTACAGATGAATGCTACAGGTCTCATCATCTGGGATTAGGTTAGTGTAAGGAAATTCATCTAACCAAAAAGTATTGTCGAAGCCTGATGTCCTCCGCACTCACACAAGTCTTTAGCATCCTTGTGGGACAGGAGCTCCTCACCGTAGACCCAGAAGCTGCCTCTGCCGAATCCATGATAATGTACTTGCATCATTTCACGCTAATTTGCTATTTTAATATTGATGGGATAAAGGCCAATTTATATTGATGAGGCCTTTTATTGCTTTTGTATTATAACAATAGATGTGTATCCAGCAATAGACAAAAAGTTAAGCCTTGACCCCATAGATGTTCATCATTGACCCTAAAGGTAACTCTATTAGTGACTTTTAAGATAATAGGGGAGGTCCTCTTTAGGATTGCTAACAGGTTCCCTTGTGGATTATAGCTGAACGCTTGGGGTCTCATCATCTGTGATTAAGTTTTTGTAAGGAAATTATCTAACAAAATGTATGGACCAGGGCTGAGATGCTCCGTGCTCACACAAGTCTTTGACACCCTTGTAGGACAGGAGCTCCTTACCATAGACCCATATGCCTTCCCCACTGAATCCATGATAATGTACTTACATCATTTCACGCTAATTTGCTATTTTAATAGATATGGTATTAAGGACAGAACCAACTTAGATGAAGCCTTTTATTGCTTTTTGTATTATAACAATAGATTTATACCTGGCTATAGACACAAAGTTGAGCCTTGACTCTATCGATGTCCATAAAGATGACCCTATTAGTGACCTTTGAGCTAATAGAAGGGGTCCTCTACTAGGTTCCCTTGCAGACTGCAGCTGAGTGCTAGTGGTCTTATCATCTGTGATTAGTTAATTGTAAGGAAATTCCTGTAACAAAGAAGTAGTGTCCAAGGCCAACGTCCTAAACGCTCACACAAGTCTTTGAAACCCTTGTGGGACAGGAGCTCCTCATCAAAGACTCAGATGCCACCTCCACCAAATCCATGATAATGTACTTGCAACATTTCACACTAATTTGCCTTTTTTAATAATCATGGTATTAAGGACAGAACCAATTTACATTCATGAGGCCTTTTGTTGTTTTTTTGTATTATAACAATAGATTTGTAGACTCCATAGATGTTCATCACTGACCCTAAAAGTGACCCTGTTAGTGACTTTTATGTTAATAGGGGAGATCCTCTTCAGGCTTGCTAATAGGTTCCCTTGTGGAAGTATGGAACAGGGCTGATGTTCTCTATGCTCACACAAGTCTTTGACACCCTTGTAGGACAGGAGCTCCTCCTCACCTCGGACCCAGATGCCACTTCTGCCGAATCCATGATAATGTACATTTAACGCTAATTTGCTATTTTAATAGTTACAGGATTAACAACAGAACCAATTTATATTGATGAGACCTTTTTTTGCTTTTTATATATAAGCAATAAATTTGTAACTGGCTATAGACACAAATTCGTAGCCTTGACCCTATAGATGTTCATCATTGACTCTAAAGGTGAATCTATTTGGTGACTTTAAATTGGTAGAGGCAGTTCTCTTAAGGATTGCTACTCGATTCCCTTGCAGATTACAGCTGAACACTACAGGTCTCATTATCTGTGATGAGTTTATTGTAAGGAAATTCATCTAACAAAAAAGGATGGTCCAAGGCCGACATCCTTCACACTCACACAAGTCTCGAAAACCCCCAACACACACACATGTTGATGCTGCTGATCAATGACGTAATAGAGGGGTGTCAAATGATTGATGACCTTACAGTTGCATATATTGAGGATTCTCGGGTCATTTAGGATAAGGTGAGTGGACAAGGTAAGTCAGTAGTATATACAATATTCCATCAGAAGAACCTACTGTATAGTCACACATGGTGGTGGTGTTGTGGATGCTTTACAATCCTACCTTTGGGCCCAAATTGCATACATAGAAATTGACAGAACCAGTGATCGGATCCTTGTTTGTTTTTATACAGAAGGCATAATTTACAGTAACACCACAACAGGAACCAGATCTGCGACCGGCACGTCCGCGGTTCACAGCAGAGACCACGGCGTAAGGACAGAACCAGGAGCACGGCAATGTCCGCAGCCCAGAACGGAGACCGCGGCATGGACCGTGACAGCTCTGCAGGGCACCAGTGCTAACCACTGAGCCAACTGTGCAGTGATTACGTAGGTTAAATTTATCTAATATTATACATTGTTTGCCAAACCACTAGAATGGGTCCACAGGTGGTGGCAATGGTAGGGTGGCACATGGTCGAGCACTATGTGGCTGAATTGCACATGGCTAAACAGGAACTGGTGCGTTTCACAACAAATACAGATAAGGCGCATCATCTTGGCTGTAGAAATTTTCGATAACGCCTGTGGGGTTTTGCTACATGCCACACTATCACCTTATAACACAGTCATACATTGTCCAAACAACACCTCATCAAAACATTTTGGGGCGACATGTATGGCCAACATTATAATAGTACAGAATGCGTCTGATTTATGAATCTGTTCTACTGCGGGTCATAAATCAGGCACATTCTAGCGCTAAGACAACATTTCTGGCTCAGGTAAACCACTTTGAAAGTGCTCTACCTGTTCCAGCAGTAATGCGCCTGGAAATGCCGTAGTGAAGCTATAAATCTATAGCTTCGTACGGTTCTAGTGCGCCCTGCCTCCCACACATCCCCCAAAATCAGGAGCATTATAAAGTGCTGCTTGCGCTCTGTAATGTGCCTGATAATGGCGTTCGGGAGGGTTTTCAGTGAAGCAAACGGGGCTGCGCCTGATATCTGGCTGAAAATACGCCAGACTTCTGGGCAGCCCCGTTCATACATATCCCCCTTTGAGTACTTTTTAAGAAAGTCTAATAGTGCCTTATGATGTTATACCCATCACTGTGAAAGCTCAATATTTGTATACTGTGCAAAAGAAATCTGTGTGGATTTTAAAGGGGTGGTTCTAGCGCTTCAGGACCCCACTTCCTGTTTATGCTGTGCGTGGTTCTACAGCAGTGAATGCCATTTCAGCTCTATTAATCCTAGCTAAGCCTGTTAGAGAGACATTGATGATGGAGGGGTCTTAACAGCAGGGCAGAAGGCTACAGAGTTCTAAAGGGTTAAAGTTTGTCAGGAAGTAAACAAGCTCCTGCACTGCTGATAAGACACAGCAGCAAGTGACATCACCATCCTGGCCACTATTAGAGCACAGAGAGATGGTCCATAACCTAAGGAAGTTTGTGTATACAAGCAGGAGATAAAAACTGCTCTAACTCTGAAAGGAAGCAAAATCAGAACAGCAATGTATGTGGTAATAATCTTTGTTTACCTTTGCCAACATGTTTAAAGCTTATTAATGTAATGGAAATACCCTTTTTATGAGTTTTTGTATTTTACTGAGAGCAAAAATTGACAATCTATAGTTTAGATGTTGGAGTTAAAGGGGTTGTCTCACTACATTGATTCATCTTACCTCAGTCCTGTTTTCTTGGTTTCACTTTGAATTCAGGGGCGTGTTTACTGGCTTCTACTAGGCTGCAGTAGAAGCCAGGTCTGTAGCTATAGCAACCAGTGCTGGCAGCCTATCAGGAAAGATCAAACAGGTCTGCATCTATAGTGACCTGACGAGCTGATGCAGCCCATACAAGAGGGGATATCTAGGAATAAGTAGGACACTGTTAATGGACACATAATGCAAAGTGACTTGTTTTTGCAAGATCTTTAACATAAAAAGCAGCAATCCTTGTAGTGAGACAACCCCTTTAATTTAATAAAAAGGACTTTCTGGGAAGAACAGTAACATCAGGAGGCATCCATGAAGCACCCTCATTGCCCATAATATTTCATCATAGTTTCAACCAGTAAACTTCATCATACATTCCTAATATACTCTTACACATAAGGTATGTTTTTAATATATGAGGTCAATAGTTAACGCCAGTACAGCTATAAATTTTATTTCAATAAAAATTGAAAACCTATAAAAACACAGTTTTTCAGCATAGTCCCCTTGCTTTTCATTGCACTGCTTCCATTTTTGCAGAAGCTTGTTTATGCCCTCAGAAAACCAGTTTGTGGCTGAGCTTCGAGTCATGCATGCATTGCTTCCTTTAATTCTTGGTCTAGGATAAATCAACATCGCCTTAATGTTTCCTTCATTGGACCAAATAGTTTCTCAAGGCTTTCAGCAGAATGTGGACGAGCAGCGTCATGCAACAAGGCAATGCCTTTCAACCTTTGTTCTGTTCCTGTGTTTCTAATTTTAGGCTTCATGGCTTCTCCACCATTTTTGAGTTTTTCTTTCCATTTTTAGACACTTCATTGTGGCAAAACATTGTTTCCGTAGTTTGCTGAAAGTATTTGATGGATGATTACACCTTAAGACCAGAAAAAGGGCTCATCATCTTCCTTGGTGCAAGCGGAGCAGCCATGCTTAATATCACGACTGCGACCAGACTTGGACTACCCATAGGGGAGCAGAGGAAATCCCCGAAGGGCCCATGGGCTTGGTAGACTGCTGAGAATACCAGGCTTGGGGCTGCATTTCAATGAGTAAAAGAGTCAGAAAGCAAAAGTCATGTGCAATCATGTACAGTAGTTATAGAATGGACGCCAAGAATGAACTCTAGTGGTGGGCCCCGAGAATCAAGTCCACTGATGGGAACCAAGAATCCATTCCACTGGTGGCCTCAATAAACCACTCCACTGGTGGGCCCCAAGAATCAACTCCACTGGTGGGACCCAGGAATCAACTCTACTACTGGTCCCCAAGAATGAACTCCACTGGTGGGCCTCAAGAATCAACTCCACTGGTGGGCCCAAAGAATCAACGCCACTGGTTGGACCCATGAATCAAGTATACTATGGGGCCCCAAGTATCAACTCCACTGGTGGGCCTCAAGAATCAACTCCACTGGTGGGCCCCAAGAATCAATTCCACTGGTGGGCCCCAAGAATCAACTCTACTGGTGAAAACCAAGAATCAACTCCACTAATGGTCCCCAGGAATCAGCTCCACTGGTGGGCCCCAAGAATCAATTCCACTGGTGGGCCCCAAGAATCAACTCTACTGGTGAAAACCAAGAATCAACTCCACTAATGGTCCCCAAGAATCAACTCCACTGGTGGGCCTCAAGAATTAGCTCCTTTGGTGGGCCCTAAGAATCAACTCCACTGTTGGGCCCCAAGAATCCACTCTGCTGGAGGGCCCAGGCACCCTAGCTCAACACGGACTGCGATGGTGGAACTAACCGCCAACTTCAAACCTGTGTAGCAAGGATAATATGGAGACTACACCTAGAGATGCATATGAAAATGACCGTGCTGCCAACAGAAACACAAATTCAACTGCATTGCGGATGCATACTACCCTCATACTTTGATACCAGCATCAGAGTTTGGGGCAGGGAAACCACAAGAAAAGTAAAGTAAAGTCTCCTGGCAAAATAAAGGTAATCCAACTTCCCAAAATATGACCCCCAGATACCTTCAAACTAAAAAGCTACAAGTAAAGGAATTTTGTTCTAGAAAGATTATCTAAAAATGTTAAGAAATAAAAAAAAACTCTTGTATCATATATAAGAAAGAAAAGCCATGTGGTTGATGTTAATCAGACCTAATTAATAAAGGGAGATATCCAAAGGCAAAACTTCAAAGTAAGAAGATTAGAAATGTAACTTTTACAGGAGCTTTACCCACTCAAGGGCACACACAGCCTGGTTACTGACAAGTCGGCTCTTCTCAAGAAGAACTGGTTAATGAAAGCCGTGCAAACAACTTAAAAAAATACCTCAGGACTCAGGAGATATGCTACAGAGATGCCTAAAGTTAGGAAAGGCTATAAAAGCATTACTAAAGACCTGGGTATGTGGTTAGACATACTAGGGCACATTTATCAAGGCAGTTGCAACAGAATTCTGGCACAATTTGCATTTGGATGCATGTTAGTGGCATAAAGTAAGTCAACCTAAAGATGGTAGAAAGTTAAACTAGACCGTTTTAACCTGCGCCAGATTTATCAACACTATGATAAATGTGGCAAATTGTCAGACTGCCTAGTCTAAGCTCACACTGTCTAACAGTTAGGATATGTTCACACGGCGTAAATTCGGCGCGCATTTCGCCGCATATTTGCGCTCTAATATGGGCTAGATGCGCCCCAATCATTACGGTAATCTACAGTTCTCATTGAGAACTATGAATTAGTTCTCCGCTCGTACAATACGATCGTATTGTACACGCGGGGAGATAAGTGACATGTCAATTATTTGCGGCGAATACTCAGCGCGAGTAATGAATGTCAATGGGTCCCCCCACCACCACCACGGGAGTACGTGCATATTAGTGGGAGCTCCCGAAAGACACGATGTACTGCGGCGCGTACTATACTATACTATACAATACTGTACTATATGCGCCGCAGTACATCATGTGAACATACCCTTAGACAGTATTGATAAATCTCCCCCTTTGTCTAAAAATGGAGAAAATTCAGGACTGTTGCTACTCTCCCCAGGACTGGGCGTTCTATTAAAGGGGTATTCTAGCCACATTGATTGACTTTAAACATGTAGTCAAAGGTAAATAAAGACTATTTCCAAATACATTGCTGTTCTGATTTTGCTTCCCCTCAGAGTTAGAGCAGTTCTTATCTTCTGCTTGTTAATACAAGCTTCCCAAGGTTACCAACCACCTCTCTCTGCTCTTAAGCCCTGGCTTAGACGGCGATGTCACTCCCTGCTGTGTCTTATCAGCGGCACAGGAGCTTGTGTATGTTTCTTATTGACAAACTTTAACCCTTTAGAGCTCTGTAGTCTTGTGCCTTGATGTTTAGATCCCTCCATCACCAAAGTCCTACTAACAGGCTAAGCTAGGGATAGCAGAGCTGAAATGTCAGTCTTTGCTGTAGAACTACCCAGAGCCTGAAGTGGGAACCTGAAGCTGACTGTCAAGAGCAGGCTCTGTGAAACTGCATGATGAGGACAGCACTTTAAACCGATTATGATGCTGTGACATGACCTGAAGAGGTTGCTGCATGCAAAGCTGACCCCCGCCCTCCCAAGCTGAGATCAGAGATAACTCCGATCCCAAGCATTTTTTTCCCTTAGATTCTGCAGTCAATGGTGGGTAAGGGAAGGATAGAGCAGGCATCCTCAAACAGCGGCCCTCCAGCTGTTGGTAAACTACAACTCCCATCATTCCCACTGTTATAGATTATATAAATGCATGATGGGAGTTGTAGTTTCCTAACAGCTGGAAGGTCGCAGTTTGAGGATGCCTGGGATAGAGGGTAGGAGCTCCATTAGCTATCCAACTGTCCCCCACACAATGGATTTGCAGGGTGCAGAGAGTACTTAATAGAGGCCAGAGGTCTGATGCAGTCCCCAGACCCTCTTTGGACTCCTACTACAGCCTGCCAGGCCAAAGACGAGGTATAATAGGATAACTGCACAAAAGTGTATTGCACTAATGATCAAGCATTTGCATGTTTATTTCCCCTAATGAAAGTAAACAAAAAAGTTTAACAAATACTTTAAAAATACAAAAAAAAATCCCCCTTTTAAAATAAATATATAATTGATGTTGCCACATCCAGAAATATCCAAACTATTAAACTGCCATGTCATTAACAGTGCAAAAAATGCTGCACAGTAAAAAAAGATATCCAGCACTAGAATCCCCACCGAAAAATGGGATACAATGTAATCGAAATTCATATGTGCCCCAAAAGGCTGTAAAATAAAATTGAAAAAAAACAATGGTAAAATTCCTGTTTTCTCCATTTCACCCAATATCTACATAGATATTTAAAAGTTTTTCAGTATATAAAATATGGTACATTTAATAAAAATACAATACACAAGCCTATGTCACCGGAAAAATATAAAAGTTATGGCTTTTGAAGTGTGCAAAAATGAAGTGATATAGTCTCCATCTATTGTAGTATGTTGTATTCTACCGGGCCGTGGACGGTAAGGTCGGCCATTGCTAGGATAGTCTCTTCTATGTCTCTTTGTAGGACGAAGGAGGCGTAAAGTGCTCAGTTCAGTTCGTAGCCTTGGGGTATATATAACCTTAATCCAATACTGCACATAATTTCCTTTGTTTTCTTTACATAAGTTTCCTCACACCAGCACTATCATCTCCTATTAGATTACATTGGTGACAGGCTCTTCATTTTGCTAATTGTAGTTTCCAAGTGAACGCTTCTGCCTGACACCCAGAATTGGTGCACGGACTTCTCCTCTGCCCACCACTGTCTGAATGAAACATACAGAGCTGTTTTATTGTATGTAATTTTTTTACTGTGATCTACACAAAACTTTTGGATAACATCTTAAAGGGGTTTTCCATCTGGAACATTTATGGCATATTTACAGGATATGTTGGCTAGCCCTGGAATGGACATCACAGGAAGCTATTCTTCCAAGATGTGGGTCCTTGATCCACTGGATATGGTGGTTAGCCCTGGAATGGGCATATGGGGAAGTTATTCTCCGTAGAGGTGAGACCTCAATCCACTGGATATGTCGGCTAGCCCTGGAATGGGTATCACAGGAAGCTATTCTCCATAGAGCTGCGACCTCTCTCTATTCACTGGATATGGTGGCTATCCCAAGAATGGGCATTACAGGAAGCTATTCTCCCTAGAGGAGGGACCTCTCTTTATCCACTGGATCTGGTGGCTATCCCAAGAATGGGCATCACAGGAAGCCTTTCTCCATAGAGGTGAGACATCAATCCAATGGATATGTCGGCTAGCCCTGGAATGGGCATCATAGGAAGCTATTCTCCATAGAGGCGGAACCTCTCTCTATTCACTGGATATGGTGGCTATCCTCAGAATGGGCATCAGAGGAAGCTATTCTCCCAAGACGTGGGACCTCTATCCACTGGATATGTCAGCTAACCCTGGAATGGGCATCACAGGAAACTATTCTCCCAAGAAATGGGTCCTCAAACCGCTGAGTATGGTGGCTAGCCTTGGAATGGGCATCGGGGGAAGCTATTCTTCCAAAAGGTGGAACCTCCATCCACTGGATATGTCGGCTAGCTTTGGAATCGGCAGAGGAAGCTATTCTCCCAAGACATAGGTCCTCCATTCACTGAATATGTCAGCTAGCCCAGGAACCGGCATCACGGGAAGCTATTCTCCAAAGACATAGGTCCTCCATCCACTGGATATGTCAACTAGCCCTGGAATGGGCATCATGGTAAGCTATTCTCCAAAGAGGCGGGACCTCTCTCTATTCACTAGATATGGTGGCTATCCTCAGAATGGGCATCAGAGGAAGCTATTCTCCCAAGACGTGGGACCTCTATCCACTGGATGTCAGCTAACCCTGGAATGGGCATCACAGGAAACTATTCTCCCAAGACATGGGTCCTCCAACCACTGAGTATGGTGGCTAATTGGATGGCTTCGGGGAAGTATTCTTCCAAAGGTGGAACCTCCATCCACTGGATATGTCGGCTAGTTTTGGGAAATGCAAAGGAAGCTATTCTCAAGACATGGGTTTCCTCCATTACGGGAATATGTCGGCTAGCCCTGGAATGGGCATCACAGGAAGCTATTCTCCAAAGACATAGGTCCTCCATAAACTGGATATGACGGCTAGCCCTGGAATGGGCATCACAGGAAGCTATTCTCCCAAGACATGAGACCTCCATCCACTGGATATGACAGCTAGCTTTGGAATCTGCATCAGGGGAAGCTATTCTACCAATACATGGGTCCTCCAACCACTAGATATGGTAGCTAATCTTGGAATGGGCATCAGGGGAAGCTATTTTTCCAAGATGTGGAACCTGCATTCACTGTATATGGTGGCTAGCTTGGAATGGCCAAGGAAGCAAATTCTCCCAAGATTTACCCTCTTCCACGGGCCGGTATGGTGGCTAGCTCCAGAATGGGCATCAGGGAAGCTGTTCTTCCAAGAGGAGGGACTTTTATCCACTGAATTTGGAGCCTAGCCCAAGAATGTGTGAACAATAAATGGCCGTCAGTTTACATGAGGTTTTTGACGAGGAAATCAATCATCTCCCATTTTGGAGGATCTATTCAGTCCTGCATTACAGAGACAGCCCATCCTTCTTTAGCTATCTTCATCAGTGCTATGGAGTTTGATATATTTTAAAGGGGTGTTCCCTCCATCAACATGATATGCCATCAAAGTCTGATATGTGCAGGTCCCAATTCTGGGACCTGCACCTATCTCGAGAACGAACCCCCGAACATTTTGGCTCAGAATGGAGATCTAGTCGCGCTTGCACATGACTCTCCATTTTGTTCTATTGGAGTTCTCAGTACAGGTTAGCGGTATGTTCGGCTGTACTGGTAACTCCCATAGAACAGAAAGGACAGTAATGTACAATTGTGACTGACTCTCCTTTCAGAGCCAGCAATTTCGGGGCCAGTTTCCGAGATCACAGACCAGCACCTATCAGACGTTGATGGTATATCCTATCAATATGCCCTTAGAGTCTATGGTGGGAACACCTCTTTAAGAGGTTAAGATTTTTTTCAGTGAACCATTAAAGTACATTGTGACCTTCTATTCACATTACCACTACATACACCATTGTCATGATCAAGACCCCACAATATAAGAATGTGCGTTTTGCCGTCGTCTAGACTGTTGTGTTCTTTGGTTCTCTGCTCTCTGCCCTTCAGCCGCTCTCGCCCTCCTCTTCTGTCTCCCTCTCTCTTCTAATTGTAACAGAAAATATGCCGGGAAATTAAGATCCCACAAATCAATTACGATATACTACTCATGAGTGCTCCTATATGCACAGACCAACAAGAGGCGGCAGAATTTCACAACCTATCAGAAACTTCATCCCCCGAAACGGAATGGGTGTCATTTCCATCTCCGTTGGCCCAAAAAGGGCAAAATATGTAAAGCATTGAAGCACAAAAGCTCTGTCCTCTCGCTGTCACACACTGTTTTTCGTTCTTTGGTGCACAATTCCAAAAGAAGTTGCAATTTATAAAAGCTTTGTTGCCTCGAGGAATTTCCATTTTATTACATCACGTTTTAGCTCGAGCACCGCAGCTCTGTGCCAGCGTAGTAGTGCTATGTTTTCCAACTCCGGAAAGAACTATTCAAAATTGAGGTCAGGAGGCCCAGGGTTTGTAACTTTAGATTTGGTGTTGTAGTGTAAAGGTACGTGCACACAGGGCAGATCTGCTGCGGATTTAGCTGCAGATTAGTTGTGGATTTATTGCAGCTTTTAATGCAATTTATTCTAAATTAACTTTGAAAAAAAAAAAAAAAGATTAAATCCACAGGAAAGTTTCTGCTAATTTTTGTGCATTTTTTGTCCTTTTCTATACAGCATATGTTAAAATGCCATCCAGAATCCGACGGCATTATAACAACGCTGGAAAACGATTTTTGGAGCAGATTTGCACTAAAAATCGTGGTCGGTTTTCAGATTTGCAGTCAGCCCCTTACATTGAGTGTATGGCAATCCTGCGGAAGATCCAACAGGTTTGAAAATCCGCCGGAGTCCCGCGTATTTTAAAACCGATCGCAAAAATCCATACTGTGCACACTACAGCACAAATTTTTTATTGCTGTCCATAGGGCACTGGTTACAGTGGGATTTTCGGCAAATTAAAGAATACTGAATCCGCCGAAAATCCGACCAAAAAAAAAGTGCTGTGTGACATAGCCTTGAGATGTGGAAAAACCGACAAAGCCCACAACTAACCCATAAAAACTATCTGATTGTGCCATTTAACTGCAGATTTTCTGAAGGGTTTTAAGGGGGGAAAAGATAAAATCCACAGAAAAAGGTTCCTCAGTTTTTCTTCTTTGTAAGTAAGAAAAAAAAAATGCAATAAAAATTTTCGGTACGTTTCCATGGGAAGATCTGCTGCAGATTTTGTTGCAGATTTATCACAGATTTTACTGCAGACTTTTCCTCCATTGACTTCCATGTGAGATGGCAAAATCCATTGACTTCCATATGAGATGGCAAAATCCACAGAGTTTACCTCCTCCCAAAGAAATTAGTGTGAAAAATCTGTTGTAAAATCTGCAACTAATCTTAGGTTAATTCCGTTGCCTGCCCGAAAAAAAAAGGGCAAAATACGTGGATTTGAACTAGTATTTGCACAGTAAAACCTGAGGATATTTATTCAGTTTTCGTCTTTTGGCTCAGTTCGGATTTGGTTTTTCAATGTTCTTTTGTTGGACTGTGTAGAGATCTATTTACACAATAGCTATCACTCACTCTCTTCATGTGTGTATATATATATATATACAGTTGAAACCAGAAGTTTCCATACACTATATAAAAAGATACATCTACATGTTTTTCTCACCATCTGACATGAAATCAGAATAAACCTTACACGTTTCAGGTCAATTAGGAACCAAAATTAATTATATTTGCCAGAATAATGAGAGCGAGATTTATTTAGACTTTACCATGATGTTACACCCAGAAGCAGTGTGTTTCTAGTGTGCTTAAAATACATCCACAGATGTGTCTGTAATCTTCCAAAGACATGACATCATCATATGGACTGTCCCAAATTGTTTAAAGGCGTAGTAATTAAATGAGACCCTTTGACTTTGCAGAAATTAATAAAAATGCCTGAACAAATTCTCTCTCATTATTCTGGGATTTGGCAAATATAAATAATTTTGGTTCCTAATTGACCCAAAACGGGGAAGGTTTACTCTGGTTTCATGTCAGATAGTGAGAAAAACATGCAGATGGGTCTTTTTATATAGTGTATGTTAACTTCTGGTTTCAACTATATATATATATTTATATACACACAGTGAAGGAAATAATTATTTGACCCCTTGCTGCTTTTGTAAGTTTGCCCACTGACAAAGACATGAACAGTCTATCATTTTAAGGGTAGGTTAATTTTAACATTGAGAGATAGAATATCAAAATTAAAATCCAGAAAATCACATTGTATAAATTATACAAAATTATTTGCATTTTGCTAAGATAAATAAGTATTTGATCCCCTACCAATCATTAAGAATTCTGGCTCCTACAGACTAGTAAGAGGCTCCTAATCAACTCGTTGCCTGCATTAAAGACAGCTGTCTTAAATAGTCATCTTTATAAAAGACTCCTGTCCACAGACTCAATTAATCAGTCAGACTCTAACCACTACAACATGGGCAAGACCGAAGAGCTTTCTAAGGATGTCAGGGACAAAATTATAGACCTGCACAAAGCTGGAATGGGCTACAAAACCATAAGTAAGACGCTGGGTGAGATGGAGACAACTGTTGGTGCAATAGTAAGAAAATCGAAGAAATGCAAAATGACTGTCAATCGACATCGATCTGGGGCATCATGCAAAATCTCACATCGTGGGGTATCCTTGATCATGAGGAAGGTGAGAGATCAGCCTAAAACTACACGGGAGGAACTTGCTAATGATCTCAAGGCAGCTGGGACCACAGTCACCAAGAAAACCATTGGTAACACATTTCGCCGTCGTGGTTTAAAATCCTGCAGTGCCCACAAGATCCCCCTTCTCAAGAAGGCACATGTGCAGGCCCACCTGAAGGTTGCCAATGAACACCTGGATGATTCTGTGAGTGATTGGGAGAAGGTGCTGTGGTCAGATGAGACAAAATTGAGCTCTTTGGCATTAACTGAACTCGTCGTGTTTGGAGGAAGAGAAATGCTGCCTATGACCCAAAGAACACCGTCCCCACTGTCAAGCATGGAGGTGGAAACATTATGTTTTATGGGTGTTTCTCTGCTAAGGGCACAGGACTACTTCACCACATCAATGGGAGAATGGATGGAGCCATGTACCGTAACATCCTGAGTGACAACCTCCTTCCCTCCACCAGGACATTGAAAATGGGTCGTGGCTGGGTCTTCCAGCAAAACAATACAAAACATACAGCCAAGGCAACAAAGGAGTGGCTCAAAAAGAAGCACATTAAGGTCCTGGAGCGGCCTAACCAGTCTCCAGACCTTAATCCCATAGAAAACTTATGGAGGGAGTTGAAGCTCCGAGTTGCCAAGAGACAGCCTCAAAATCTTAATGATTTAGAGATGATCTGCAAAGAGGAGTGGACCAAAATTCCTCCTGACTTGTGCGCTAACCTCATCGTCAACTACAAAAAACGTCTGACTGCTGTGCTTGCCAACAAGGGTTTTGCCCCAAGTATTAAGTCTTGTTTGCCAGAGGGATAAAATACTTATTTCTCACTGCAAAATGCAAATAAATTTATATAATTTACACAATGTGATTTTCTGGATTTTATTTTTCATATTCTGTCTCTCAATGTTAAAATTAACCTACCCTTAAAATTATAGACTTTTCATGTTTTTGACAGCGGGCAAACTTACACAATCATCAAGGGATCAAATACTTATTTCCTTCACCGTAATATATATTTCCAAAGATATATTTATAGATATTTTTATAGGGGTATCTATAGCGAGTATATATAGATCCCCCTATAGACCCCCCCTACCCTGATCTGTATAATGTGTATGTATATATATATATATATATATATATATATATATATATACATATATATATGGGAGAGATGGGGGAGATGGGAGAGGAGCTGCTAATAGTTGTCTAGGGTTGTGAGGCAGAGAGGATATGATAGTGTTAAAGTAATCCTGTTTGGCAAAGGTGAGTGCAGACTTAAATATGTGGAGTAATGGTTTGTATGAGGCGAGGTCATCGGTGGAGCGGGTTTTCTTCCAGCGGCGTTCAGCAATTCTGGAAGCTCACCTCAGCTGTTTAGTTGAATCTGTGTGACAGGGTTTCATGTTGATATTGCTGGTTCTGTTGAGTGAGATGGGTGAATAAATCAACAGTGGAGGTGATTGTGTTGTAGAAAGTGGTGGCTGCATCTGGGTCATTAAAAGAGGATATGGTAAAGAGGGAGGCAAGAGAGTCAGAGAGAGTGCAAGGGTTAAGGTTTTAAAGCTTCCTGCGGGAGTACACTAGAGTTCAGACAAGAAGGACAGTTGGAGTGGATATGGTAGAGAAGGTAAGCAGATTGTGGTAAAAAATGGGGAAAAGAGAGTTTGAAGACTTCTCTTGTGCTTCCTCCAGACTCTGGAACTCACTGCCCCAACACATCAGACTCTCCTCCACTTTCACTAGCCTCCTACCTTTTAGATTGTAAGCCCTCGTGGGCAGGGTCCTTTCTCCCTCTGTACCAGTTGTTAGTCATTTATCGTCACTATTGTACTTGTTTGACATATATTATGTATGTAACCCCCCCTTGAGTGTACAGCGCCCTGGAACTAATGGTGCTTTGAAATAAAAATAATAATAAATATGTATATAGTTACTATTGAAGTCGATAGGGAGGCTAAAAACCAAATCTGAAAAGTTTTCCATTGCAAGTTTTTGGAATCATGTAGACTACAGCTCGGATTTTCTATTGAAGTCTATGGGGATGGTTCATAGTCGGATTTTGATGGTTTTCAAATCTGAAATCTGAGTCAAAATCCGACTGTCAAACCAGGCTGTGTAGACATAACCTAAGGAGTGCTCTGAGAAGTGAAAACAATTGCTTATGTGTAAACAAAAGCTAATCTTGTTTGAGATAATTCGTCTGCTCTGGATTGAGCTCCGACCATGGTGACCTCACTCCCTGCTCTCTCCTCTAATCAGATAGCAAAGTTATGGTCAGGTAACCATAGCAACCTGTGTGCACTCACAGCAGACCAAATTTCTCTTATCTCATGACTAAGGTACAAATAAAAAGACTAATGTATTTGGAATAAATATTAAATTAACTGTCCCTACATAGAGAAAGTTAATCTTTGTAATGAGAAAAACCCTTTAAACTCATTGAAAATCCCTTGTGTGGGGGGGGCTGCAGTGGTTATTGGCCACACCATGACTGCACTGTGTATTCCTACCCTTAGGCTTTGCTCAAATTACTTATTTTTCACGGTGAAATTACTGGTTTTTTTCCACAGGAGAACTGCGTGTTTGTAAGCATATTTTAATTACGTTTTTGTTTCCATTTTCTTCATTTGTGTCCTTTGCTGCTTATTTTCATGTGTTTTTCTCAGTCCAGGAAACATCTTTATTTTGCTGCGTTTATGCGCTAATAATGGTCCTGCATGCCATTTTTTTTTTGGGGTGCAGTGTGTAACGTGGCAAATGGTGCACAAAAAAAGTGCAGCTGTGTGCCGGATGTGCACTTATTTCCATTTAAGTCATTGGGAACTTAGGGCCACATGTATGAAAACTGTCTAGTTCTAAAACTCACTTTGTTGCCCATAGCAACCAATCAGAGCAAACTTTTCATTCTATATGGTGCTCTGGAAAAATGAGAGGGGCGATCTGATTGGTTGTTATGAGCTTTGATTGGTTGCTATGGGCAACAAAGTGAGTTTTAGATCTAGACAATTTTCATACATGTGGCCCTTAAAGGGGTTTTGCCACGATCTCGTTTCATACCTCCTGCATCCAGCTCTTCAGCTCTGTGTGCTCAGAAGGGGGGTGTGTGATTTTTTGTAATTGCATATCATGTGACCCCGCGGATGACATCACCATGCCTTTCCCCTCTTAGTCAAAAGAAAAAGGTCTGTTTATGTAAAGCATTGTGACTAGCTTAAAGGTAAAGTTTTTGCCTCCAAGCACAAGGGTCTCTTTATCAATGCACAGACCTCATTGAGGTTTCTTTTTTATTTATTTGCACTGTTTGACTAATTACTAAGGAGGACAGAGGATGGGAGTAGAGTGACAGCTCCTGGGGTTTGAACACTCTGTAGCTGCCTGAGAGGAGAGGGGATGTCTGAGCATGTTGCACAGGAGAAGCTCCCCGCCCTGGTCGTCCCCTAGAGACGAGCTGTAAACAATGGATCACTAAAGGAGCAGCTAAAACAAAAACGGTGCAGAATTTTTAATAATAATGAATGGTGAAAATGTTTGTTACTTCATTTGCAAGCTTCCCACGTCAATTTTACTTCGTGGCAAAACCCCTTTAAAGGGGTTGTGTTAGAAGCCAAAAAAATAATAACATATAGTGCAGTAATACTACAGATAAGCAATAACTATCTGTCACAATCCAGTGCATGAACGACTTACAGATGCTGTAAAGTCATCTTTCTCCTGCCCGAGCTAGTGGGCGGAGTTACAGTTGCCTGGCCCACTTTCTGAAAACTACATTTCCCACAACAGCCACTTCCTCCCAGCTGAGCTGTAGATTCTATAAACTATATTCACATCAGATTTATATATATATATATGTGTGTGTGTGTATGTGTACAGCCCTCAGCCTACTTTCTACACTGCTGAGCCATCCCTCATACCAGACTGACTGAGCACAGCACATGCCCAGTGATGCCAGCCAGCCTAACCAGGAAGTCACTCAGAGTCTGTCCTACTTCCTGTACGACATGTTTCTGCTGAGGAAGTAGCCCGACGGCCATTTTGTTCTTCTATAATGATTATCCTCTAGACAAAACGAGCAGACATTTCTAATTAAATATATTTAGGAATTTCTTCATTAATGCATGTAGTTTATGTATTTAGTTTTCTTCTTTTCACGGAGAACCCCTTTAATGTCACATTTCTTTCTGCACATTTTGATGTGTAATCATGAAAAAAGTATTAATGTTGCACGCAAAAAAGCATGCAAAAAGACGCCATGGGAACCTCACCTTAAAATGAATACATACGGGGCAGATTTGCTGCAGTAATTTCCACAGGACATCCGCAGGTATATCTACATGCAAAATGTGCAGCAGATCGTATGGATTGTGGTGCCAGTTTTGGCACAAAGTTTATCCTATTTAATTCAATGGGCTAAAATCCACAGGAAATCCAAAATATAAACTGACACGCTGTGGGCTAGAAAATCTGCACTGCAGATCACTTTCCACACAGATAGGGCCTTATGTATAAAAATTGTCTAGTTGTAAGAGCTCAGCTTTCATTTCATTTAATTCTGGAAAAATAAAAATTGAGCTCTCGATTGATTGCTATGGGCTCTGATTGATTACTGTGAGCTCTGATTGGTTGTTATGAGCTCTGATTGGTTGCTATGAGCTCTGATTGGTTGCTATGGGCTCTGATTGATTGCTATGAGCTCTGATTGGTTGTTATGGGCTCTGATTGATTGCTATGGGCTCTGATTGATTACTGTGAGCTCTGATTGATTGTTATGAGCTCTGAATGGTTGCTATGAGCTCTGATTGATTGTTATGAGCTCTGATTGATTGCTATGAGATCTGATTGATTACTGTGAGCTCTGATTGGTTGCTATGAGCTCTGATTGATTACTGTGAGCTCTGATTGGTTGCTATGAGCTCTGATTGGTTGCTATGCGCTCTGATTGGTTTCTATGGGTTCTGATTGGTTGCTTTGAGCTCTGATTGATTACTGTGAGCTCTGATTGGTTGCTGTAAGTTCTGAATGGTTGCTATGGGCAACAAACACAGTCTTACTGCCAGACAGTTTTCATACATAAGGCTTATTATTCCCACCACATGGGCATAATATTTGTAAAATCCCATGCACATGGCTGGTACTGTAATTCACTGCAGATTTTCTGTGTGCAAATCCACGCAAAAAAATTTGCAGCTAATTCGTACCCTGTGCATTCACCCTTAGTGAGTTGCCATTGGTGGACACACCTTGAGCTGGACAGTCAGCCGTACCATATATTCCTACCCTAACTATCCTCTGCCTGCCACCGCTTAGAGCAGAATACCCCTCCAGTCCCCCAGGCCACTGCCAGCTTCCCCATAGGCAGTACTCTATGCTTATGAAGACTTGCTTACACAGTTGCAGTAGCATCAAGTGCTGCATACAGCAAAACCCTCATCAGTGCGGCTGCAGACAGGGGTGCTTGGATCCTAATCAGTGGCCGCCCGTACCAGCTGGAAGCAAAATCTGAAAGCAAAGAGCAGCTACAACATGTTCTATGGGAGATCCGATCATCTGCTGGGCTGTACTCAGAACTCCCATTGAAATGAACAGAGAAAGCCAGAGCGCAAATGAGGACAGAGGTCAAGAGGACCCCATTCATGACATCAGAATTCTATGGCATACCATATCAATACACCATAAGTTTGGAAACACCTTTTTTAACCCCCTAACGGCATCTGGTCGTAATTTTTGGGCTCTATAGTTTTTCCCTTCCCACCAGACAGAACTTTTATTATTTTTTCCATCAACACAGACATATGGGGACTTCCGGTTCCGGCGCGCGCATGTAAGGAGGCAGTGGTCGGAGCTCCCGCTCAGCGCCCCCCTTACGGGACATTCCCGCAGCACACCGGCAATTAAAACGGCACTTTTTAGTGCCTCTACCCCCCGTGCACCTTCCGGTGAAGGAGCGGGGACTTTTGATTCAACGGGGAGCCCTTGTGCAGAATCAGCCCCTCAGAGCCCTGCAGGCAGAGCAGCAAAGATGGCGCCCGAACCACCACGCGGGAGCAGAAGTGGCCATGCAGCTGGCACAGGGACAGCATCAGGGGAAGAATCGCCACCTGAGATGGATCCACTGCTGGATGTTCAGGTCAGAGAACCCCAACTCCCCCAGAGAGACCCACGGGAGACAATGCCGGTCGCACAGCATGCAGAGGCATCCACAGAGCCTCTCCCTGATGCAGATAGAGGGCTAGAGGAGAAGATCCCAGGTTTAGGGGTATCATGCAAAATCAATGGCGGTGGCAAAGCTCTTAGCACCAGACATCATGGCATCACTAGAAGCTACTATCTCTGCTTCAGTCACAGCTGCAGTGACAGCTACGGTGTCAGCACTACATAAAGATATATCACTGCATACCTCTCAGATTGGGGACCTGGAGGAGCGTGTGAATACAGTGGAGGACGACATTTTGGGGGCCAAGAGCACTCTGGAGAGACTAGCCAGAAAGACAGATTTCCTCCAGAATAAGGTCGAAGACCTAGAAAACAGGTCCCGCAGGAATAATTTAAGGATCATTGGACTCAGCGAAAGTATCCCTGCTAAAAACCTGCATAAAGTCTGTGCAGTTGAGATTCCAAAGCTCCTTGAACTGTCATACCCCTTTAAAGTAGAGAGAGCACATAGAATTGGCCCGATACAAACATCAACTACTGAGGGGACACTCGACAAACCCAGGGCTGTCATTGTTAAGTACCTGGACTACTCCGAGAAATCTCAAATCCTACAAGCATACCGGACACTCAAAACTCCCCTGGTTTACAAGGGAGATAAACTACTACTCTTCGCGGACTATTCCTTAGAGGTCTCCAGGAAGAGAAAGCAGTTCTCAAATATTTGTACAGCTCTGGTCAAAAGGCAAATAGGCTTTAACCTTCAGTTCCCTGCCATCCTAAGGATTTTCCCAGACACCGGCCCTCCTGTGTTATGCCATACCCCGGAGGAGGCTGAAGAGTTCTTGGGAGGATTTATTACAAAAAAAAATTCTCCAGCCCGCTCAGAGGGGGGACAGTATCCTAAGGAGAGGAGAAGTCAACGCAATGCCAGCAAGTCCAGGGCCAGCCAGGACAGTGATACAGCCAGCATTTACTCGGGTCAACTCCGGACCCCGAGAAAACGTTGACACTCATTGATCTTGTAGATTTTTCTTCTAGTGTTGCTGATTCAGGGCTTGAACACATAGGGTTCGCGGCTTTGGCGACGATGTGTGGGAGGTCCCAAGGGGAGGGTCAGGGACAAAGTGCCGGTTGACCGGTTTATTACAACCTTTATAGCGATTGGGTAGCCATCGGAAATTTGGTAAGAAAAGGGCAATCCAAATCAACAGGCAGGGTGGAACGAGGGGGGGTTTAGGACAAGGAAACTGGGAAAGAAAAGACTGAGGTCAGAGATTCGCCTCAGGTTAGTTTGCGCGAAAAAAGAGAAGTCTTTAAAGTAGAAGGAGGTAATCTGTTAAGGTTTTTGGAGGTAATAGTTTTTGGGTTTTCTATTGTTCTGGAAGGGGGGAAAGGGTGTGCACTGGGCATTTAGCATCTAGGATCCGAAGTCGAGGTTCAGGTTTCTTTAAGCATGAGAATAGTATCCTGGAACATCAAGGGGCTACGTTCCCCACAAAAAAGAATGATGATATTACGCCACCTTAAAAAACAGAAGCCGGACATTGCCATACTGCAAGAAACACATTTGGAGGAAAAGGATTTTAGTCGTATGAAGAAGTTGTGGGTTGGAGAGGTGAGAGGCTCAGGGGCAGTGAAAGGTAAAGCAGGAGTGATAATGCTTTTCAACAAAGGCACCCCCTACAAAATTTTATCTCAGGAATCAGACAAGGAGGGTAGAAGTATGAGGGTGAAGATCGAGACCTCGGCAGGTATAAGGACTCTCTTTAATATCTATGCACCTAATAATCGGGATAAGGAATTCTTCCACCAACTGGACACGCAGATCTCGGAAGAAAGTGGTCAGAACATTTTAGTAGGGGGCGACTTCAACTGTGTGATGGATGAGAGGGAGGACAGGAAGTGAACGGGGTCCCAGAAGACAGAGAGGAAAGCAGGCAAGAGCTTGATTAGCGAGTTAAGTGATTCCACGGGGCTGGGGGATATATGGAGGTTGATGAACCCCCAGGAAAGGCAGTTTACACACTTCTCCCATGCCCACCTATCCTGGTCCCGCTTGGATTACTTCTTGGCTAACCGGCAACTCCAGGGTCAAGTCGAATCCATAGAAATAGGGGATTTAGTGGTTTCCGATCACTCCCTGGTGATATTGTCAGTGAGAGATGCCCATCCGAAGGGTTCAGATATACTGTGGCGTTTTCCATGCGCTCTGGCAGGTGATGGTCACTTTAGGGAGCTCTTGGGACGATGGTGGGAAGAGTTTGCAACGGATAATATCAGTCATATCACAACTCCGGGACTCTTTTGGGGAAAACGGGAAAGGCAGTGATGGGGGGAAGGATAATGGCCTAACGGGGGCAAAGACGGAGATAGGGGGGCAAAATTTTAAAAAGGGTAACTGGGCTTAAGGCGCTATACACAAAATTCTTAGCCCACCACAAGGAAAACAAAAGGGAATGGAAAACACAAGGGAGGCCTTTGAAAGCAAAAAAAAAACTTTTGAACTTTCTTGGTGATCAACTGAGTCATCTCGTTTAGTTCAGGAAAACTTTTGCAAACCTAGGGGAACAGGGAAATCGTCTGGTTTTTTTATCCCTAAAGGGATGGCTCGGGGGCAGTATAAAGAGCCCCCAAAACATAAATAAATTTTGGAAGAATACTACAAAAATTTTTACTCAAAAACAACGTATGATAACAAAAGGAAAAAATCTTTCCGGAGACTTTTGGGGGGCTAAAAACACTTTCTAAAAAGATAGGATAAGCAAAAAGTGGAAATTCAGTAGCAAAAAATGGAGTCGGTCATTAAAAATACCCAAACCCGGTAAGGCACCGGGACCGGAAACGGATGTCAGGCGTTTTCTATAAATATTGCATAAAGAAATTTCCCCAACTTTAGTGCAGGTTATAGAAAAATCAGGGGGAAAAAAGATGCTCCCTCGGGGGAATAGCCCCCTATCAAATGCTGTACAAAAAAGGCAAGGACCCCCTAATGCAGCATCCTATCGCCCAATCTCCCTTTTTAACCGGATAAAAAAATTTATCTCAAAGGTTAGCAACCAGGTTGGCGAACTCATCCAAAACTGATGGGCCCCACATAAAAAGGGGGTTTATAAAAGGAAGATCGGGGGTTAAAAAATTTAAACAGTTCTGCCCGCCCCAAGACTATTTTGACAGGACATCGGGGGGGACACCGCGGCGCTTTTTGAGTATAGAATGGGAGAAACCCTTTTGTAAGTCCACGGAATTGGCTTTGAACCTGGTGCGGAAAAAAGGGGCTTCACGGGAGTTTTAGACATTACCTTGCGGCGAATATAATATCCACAAAAAGGGATTCAACCCCGGGGCTTCATTCTTCCCCTTCAGTTCAAAAAGGGACTAACGGGGGTGCCCCTTTTTCCCCTATCCTTTGACTTGCCCCGAGCCATACTTTAATTTGAGGTTCAAATCTTAAGGGTTTTCGGTGGGCTTAAAAAGAAGTTAAGTCAATGTTTTGCGGACGAAAATTTTGCTATTCATAATGCCCCTGCCCAACTGAAAGGAGTATTAAAGGGTTTTTTTGTAAAAATTTGGAAAATTTCTCAGGCTTTTAAAATTAATAAGAGAAATTCAACTTCTGCCGTTAGGATCTAATAAAAAATTTCCCATCGCGCAGGGGAGGGGAGGGGAAGCTCCTTTTTTGTCATACTTAGGGATCAAGATGGGACCAAAAAGGGGGATTTTTCTGATATCATTTGAACTATCCCCCGTTGTTTTTCCGAAATTTTACAAAATGGAGAAATGGGGGAAAATCTTTCCCTGTCATCATAGGGAGGACAATTGACAAAATGATAAACTTTTTCTAGGCTACTATATCCCCTGCAAAACATACCTCTCTGCTTAAACCACGATGTAAACAGATTACACGAGCCTTTATCGGTTTATTTGAAAGGGAAAAGTCCCGCATTAGCTTTGGAAATTATCCCGCAAGGCCCCGGGGGGGGGCAGTTTCCAAAAATTCGTCTATATAACCCAGCTGCTAGTGGAGACATGTGAGGGACTGGCTTGCTGGGGCGGGCAGATTTTCCCCAAAACAGATTGGAATCACGCCAACTCGTGCTGCAGTCTGGGTCATTTTACATCTCCCGCTAAGGGGAGTGTCATCTTTAAACCACAAGCCCCCGGCGCACACCAGGAGGGTTTTTTAAAAAAGCCCCCGTATATACTAGTTTTTTCCCCTCTGGGATCTACCCTTTATTCATTCCCGGGAAAGGGGGAACAAACCCCTTTCCAATTGGAAACAGGGGGGGAAACAAGGGCCTGGGGACTTTTTGTCGCAATCCCGGGGTCTTTTTCTCAAGGGGAAGTAAGGGAAAAATTTGCTCTGGGTTTCCCATCAAAAACTTCCAATATCAGCAAATGCACAACTTTTGCAAAACCAATTTTACACATTTACATCACTGGGGGAGACGAAGAGTTTGCGACTTACAAAAAAAACGAGTGAAAGGAATTTACCAACTTACCAATATTTTGACCCCAAAGGACGAGAAGCTGGTAGACGGCTCTTTGGTTACTGGGAAACAAAAATTAAAAGGGGGTTGTCTCCTACAAAGAATACTTCAAAAATTTTAGGGGAACACAAAAATAAAGACATTTTTTCCAAAAAATATTGCTTTTTTCCTCTGTTTTCCCTAAGGGAAAACAAGTGAATTTAGACCCCCCTGGTTTTCGTTCCTCAGTAACCAACCTGTAAACAATTTCCCCCGCTGTTTGTTCAAAGGGAATAAACAGTGAGTGACTTCACACACGGTTGCGCAGTTTCCTTGTGCCAGCAGTAAAAGCTTGATTTATGTAAAAAAACAGAACGTAATTAGGGCTTTTGTTTTGGGGGATCAAAAAGAGTCCAGTTAGTATTTTTTGGGGCCCAAAACTGATCTAATTTTGCATCTGAAAGCAAGCAGGGCACAGAGCTGACAACAAGGACGTATGCAAATGATCATCTGAACCCGGAAGTGGCAGAGTATTTTTTTCATGCATTCCCCCTGAAATCTGAGGGAGACAACTCCCTTTAAGGATAATGAGCTCTCGCAAAAAATTTAAAGGGGAATGCAAAGTGTACGAAAAGCCATAGTCAATGAGCAGTGGAGAGAGATTATTTCCGTTGATGCCAAAGCCTATAGCATTCAAAACATTCCTCAAAAACCCAACAGAACTGATCATTGCTTCATGTCCAAAATGGGCCCGGAGAAGGCTGACCTGTTTCACGCATGTGCAA
This sequence comes from Phyllomedusa bahiana, assembly GCA_025379985.1. Taxonomy (NCBI): domain Eukaryota; kingdom Metazoa; phylum Chordata; class Amphibia; order Anura; family Hylidae; genus Phyllomedusa; species Phyllomedusa bahiana. Next base: position 98,120 of record JAODAL010000710.1, read on the forward strand.
GTCCTGCAAACAACATTCTGGCAGCAAGCAAAATATAGTTTTCAGAAAATTTTTGGTTGTCAGATTCTGTTTGACCCCCAGGGGGGTGTATTCCCTTATGTCCTAAAGATCTACAGTGGAGGGATCAGAGAGGGGCTTTTGTTTACAAAATGGGATTTTGTCACTCTGTTAGCGGGAAAAAAAAAAGCATAAGAGCACGGATCGAAAGTCTTCCATCTTATCGAACTTCAGATTCCCCCCAAGTCTTAACATGGAGAAACTTCAGGCGGGTTTAAAAATAAGCGCGAGGCAGGGAAGGTTTTTAAAAAAAAGTGGGGAAACCTTTATTTCTAAAACATACAAATCAGACAAAAAACAAAGCGAGATAGAAACCCTTCAAATACACGGAGTACACTACTCAAAGAGCATAAAAGGGACTTAGGGGGAACCCCGATATTGGGGGGTTAAAATGGGGGGGAAAAAGGACACCGGGGGGACTTCTCAGGAGGGGGCGGGGGGTTTTTTTAAAATTAAATATTGTTGATCTTTTCAATACTTTTTTCGGGGTCTAAACCATGTTGGGTTTCCGGGGAGAAAATTTAAAATATTTTTAGGAACATTGAACTCTGCCTTTGGGCCATTTTATTTTGGGGGAAAAAGGTTTGCACTCTCATTTTGTGAAACTGAGACGCTTGTTTTTTCCTACAATCTTGTTTCTGTTAATGTTGAAAAATTTCCCCGAGTGCCCATCTGTCTGTATTTTTTTGGCCCTCCTGAAATAAAATTTGTTTAAAAAAAAAACACAAAAAAAAAAAAAACAGACATTGGGGGCTTTTTTTTTGGGGAACAAAATGTATTTTTTTAAGGGTTTAAATTGCCCCACACCATAAAATTTAAACAAAGGAAAAAACGAAAAAAAAATTCAAAGTGGGTGTGAAATGTGAAAGAGAATGTAGTTGCCCAATTTTTGCGAGAGTTTTGTGTTACGGCGTTCACTCTTCGGTATAAATGATGTGATATCTGGATTCTGCAGGTCGATACCATTGCGGTGATAGAAAATATGTAGGGTTTGTATTTTGTTTTAGTAAATTTTTAAAAAAAAACCCAAAAATTCTCTATTTTTTACATTTTTTGCTGCCCGCGCCATTCTCTCCAAAAAAAAACTTTTTTGTTCTTTCCCCCTATTAACCTAACGAGGGGTTTATTTTTTTTCAGGCCCGAAAAAGACTAAATTTTAAAATATATGCCACTCTGTCCTGTGTGAGGGAAGGGTTTTGGCTGAATTTCCCACAGGGCGGGGGTTTGCCCGCGGAAAAAGCCCAAACCCTTTTATTTAAAAGGGGGTTTGCCACGATCTCAATTTTTTTACCTCCTGCCAAACCACTCTTTTAGCTCGTGTGCTCAGAAGGGGGGGGGTGTGATTTGTTTTAATTGCAGATCATGTGCCCAGCAGGGTGAAATCGAAACCCGGCCCTTTTCCCTCTAAAAATCAAAGAAAGGTTTTTTTTTTATGTCAAGCATTGTGAGTAGCTAAGGTAAAGTTTTTTTCCTCCAGGCACAAGGTCCCTTTGGTTTTAAATCCCCCGCAGTTACCCAAACCTGTTTTTTTTTTTTTTTTCCTCTTATCAATCAAGACCTCATTGAGGTTTTTTTTTTAAATTTTTTTGCCCCTGTTTTTCTAATTAATGATTTAAAGAGGACCCGGGGGTTAAAAAAGGGGGAAAAAGCACCTGGGGGTTTTTAACAAAAAAGTAGCGCCCCGAGAGGAGAATTTGGGTGTCCCGAGCATGTGCGACCAGGAAATGAGGAAACTCACAAGCCCTGGGGCCCCTAAACCCCCCGGAGACAAGCTGGGAAACCCTGGATCACTTTAAAAAAACAGGGTAAAAAAAAAAATTTTTAAAAATGAGAAGTGGGGAAAATGTTTGTTATTTTTATTTTCAAGCTTCCCACATCAATTTACTTTATGCAAAAAAACCTTTTAAAGCAGTTTTTTCTACATTGAAGAAGACAAAAACCACAAGAAAATTTTTTTGCAATTTAAGCCTTTTCCCGTTTAAAATAATGGGGAAAAAAACCCCAAAACACCAGCAAAACTGCAAACAAAAACCCCTTTTGTGTACATTCACCCTTAGAAATTTTTCCATATGATGGTATTTTTATGTTGAAATACTTCGATTTTAAATTTTAAATTGAAATACTGCCCAAAATCGAAAGAAAAACATCCCCAATTTACCCCCATAAAAAAAAAACCATTGTCTTCTACAACCCCTGGGATTTTTGGGAGTCTTTTTTTTTTTTTCGTAAAAAAAATAGAACAAAAACGGTTTAAAAATTTTCTATTGAAATCCCAAAGGGATGGGAAAACCCTCGGGTGAAAAACGGGGAAAAACTTTTTTATTGGTTTTTAATGTGGATTTCCCCCCAAAAAAACCAAAAAAAACATCAATGAATGAGACCATTTCTGACTGTAAACTGAGTAAAAAAATACGCCCAAATTTTAATTTCAATAACATGGAAATAACCTTTTTGAAAACCAATGCAGTTTTTAATGTAGAACCAACAATAATTTTACTCGGCCCTATGGATAATTTTTCTTTAAAAAATTGTCCCCACCATGCCCGTTTTTGAGCTCAAAACAGTTTTTTAAATTTATCTTCCTGGCTCCTTTCCCCCGGCAGGCGTGGGTGGTTCTTTTAGCAGTGATTAGCATATCAATCCCCTTTTTCTCAACTCTTCCAATTGCCCCTGACATGAGAGCCCGGGGTCTTATCTAAAAGAGCAGAGAGTTTTTAGAGTTTTAAAAAAACCCAAATAATTAGTAAAACAAATTTTTTTGCTAGCAATAACAACTCCCGTTTTCAAGCGCCCGCAGTTCGACCTTGGTGATGTCACCCCGCCAAAAAGCAGATAAAACTCTGTTTTTCTCAACAAAGTTCAAAAAAAAACCCCAAAACAATAAATTTGGAAAAAAATCTTCAATTAAACCCTTTTCCAAATTTGAAAGCTAAACTTTGAGTCCCGAAAACCCCCTTTTAAAAAAAATTCCAAAAACGGAGCCAAACTGCTTGCGGATTTTGGTGGAATTTTTTTTTTTAGATTTTGTCCCAAAGGGCACCTGCTTTTGCCACAAAAAAGGGGGAAAACTTATTGACCGATATAAGCCAGGTGGAAAATGCAGCAGCTACGGGTAAAATTTCAAAAAAAAAAAAGGGATACCAATAAAATTATATAGGCAGGTAAAGGCAGTTTAATGTCTCCCATAGACGGTGAGCGGGTATAGGCATTTTAATTCCCCCCATGGGCAGGTATGGCAGTTTAGTGTCACCCATAGGCAGGTATATGTCCCCCATAGGCATTTTATAGGCAAAATTTTCCCCCCCCAAGGGCAGGTAAAGGAAAAATAAACGGGTATATGTCCCCCATGGCATTATGGGCGGGTATATACCTCCCATAGGCGGGTATAGGAAAGGGTTTTGTTAAATAAGAAAAAAAATTCAAGTACTCCCTATTCCGCCGCCCCCCGAGCGACCGTCTTCTGGCACGGGCGGCGTAATCATCAGGCCACACAGGCAGCATGATGAAAACCGCGAAACCCTTTCGGATCCCCCAAAGGCGCAATCTGACATCACCCGGGTCATGGCACGCCCGGACCTGGGCAAAATCAGATTCAGCAGTATGCCCCCAAAAAGGGGGCATACAGCTGAATATCCCTGCCGGCGCCCGACCCGACAGTGACTCGAGTAAAAGTCAGGAGGCTTTTTTTACCATTTTTTTGGCTGAAAAACTCGGGTTATACCCAGTAAAATGGTATCTAACTTTTAGGCAATGATTGAACATTTTTTACTAAAAATTGATGCCAAATTTTTGGGAAAATTTTTGTGCATTGTAATACATTTCTGGTCCTTCCTTTACAGAACTGGAGGTTGGTGGTTATCGGGAGAAGGGGAGAGAGTTACTTTAATCATTCTTAGGATGTCTTCACTGCACATATTTTCCGTCGTTTTTTTCAGCGTTTTTCTGAAACTGATGAAAAAAATGACTGAAAACAGATAATAGTAATAATACTTTAATAGTAAAATCATTCTGTAGTCTCCACAGAACGTTTTTTTTTCTGCTCCAAGTCAATTATTAAAACATGTTGCAAAAAAACGACAGAACAGGACAGAAAATTTACTATTGAAGTCTATGTAAACCACCGGACGATTTTTGCTGTGCATTTCTGCAAAAAAGGCACCAAAAAACACAAAAGGCACCAGAAAACGGTCGTTTTTTAGCTGTTTTTGACAGGCACTGGACAAAAAACTCAGTTTTATGAACGGTTTTAGGATTTGGTTTTAGTGAGTTTTCTGTCCAGTGCCGTGGAGACCTAGCCTTAGGTGTCTCGGACCCTACTGTATGTAAAACATAGAAGCAGCTTGATGCGTTTATTATTAGTGAATTGCTTTTCACCTGAAGAATAAAGAAATCAGGTGATTCCTTTTAGGGTATGTTCACACTGTATGTAGAGTACGCGTCGCAATTACACCGGGTGTTTTGGTAGTCGCGCTGATCAGCGCGTACTCCCGCAGCGCGGGGGGCCCCAGCCCACCGGCCCCACAGACATGTATTACTCGCGCCGCGTATTTGCAGCGAATAAATGACATGTCACTTATCTCCCCGCGCGTACAATACGATCATATTCTCTATGAGAACTGTGGATTACTGTAATGATAGGGGCGCATTACCAGCGTATTAAGCACAGTATGCCGTGAAATACGCGGCGAAATGCGCTCCAAAAAAAACCGTGTGAACATAGCCTAAGGGTATGTTCACACGGTGTAATTGCGGGGGACGTATTTCGCCCGCAATGACGCCGTGTGCTCGGGGGCGGGGCATAGACATTCATTTTTCACAGCGCGTATACGCCGTGAATAATTGACATGTCACTTATCTCCTCCCCCGCGGCGTATTGTGCGAGCGGGGAGAGGAGACGTAATCCATAGTTCTCTATGAGAACTGTGGATTACCGTAATTATTGGGACGTATCTCGCCCCGTATTTAGCGCAATAATTGCCGTGTGAACATAGCCTTAGAGGCTAACTGAGAATATTTGATGGTAAGCTTTCCAGAGTACTAGCTCTCTTCGTCAGACATCATCATAACATGATGCCTAGCATCATCTCTGACGAAGACAGCTACTACTTTTGAAAGCTTGCATCAAATATTCTCAGTTTGCCTCTAAAAGGTATTGCCTGATTTCTTCACTTGCTTTCATGCTGGCTACTTTTTCCATAATGGACAAAGATGCCCCCTAGTGGAAAAATCTGATGACTTCAGAGAGCTAGCCTTAAAACACGACTGAACTCGATGTACATCATTCCCCAATCATAAAGAAGCCTTTATTGTAATTAGGGTCAGAGGAAGGCTTTATTAACCCCTTAAGCCCCAGGCCTGAAAAGTAGTTAATGACCAGAACATTTTTTTTTAGTTTTTGCCTCCTTGCGTTTCAACAGTTGTAACTTTTTTATTTTTTCAATGACGCAGTTGTATGAGGCCTCGTTTTATTTATGGGGGAATATTTTAAGTTCACTTAGAAATAATTGCAGAATTTTTTTTTCAATTTTTTTTATTTTTTTTGTTTTTTTATATTTTTTTTACACCATTCACATTTCACACTTAATAACTTGTTAGATTAATTCTAAAGGTTATTACGGTCGTGTGGATATCTAATATTTGTAGTTTTTTTTGTGTGTGTGTAATGTATGCACAATTATTTTTATTAAATATTTTTATTTTATTTTTATTTTTTTATTCTTTTTTTACACTTTTTATGGTTTTTACTTTTTTTTTTTAATCCCATAAAGGTAGAACGGTGTTACTTTTTTTTTTTTATACACTTCGTAATGTATTAGCATATTCATATATGCTAGTACATTGTAATCTGTGTCAGTCTGACACAGACAGTGATTAGGACAGCACACAGGCTGCCCTGATCACTGGCTTCTTACACAGTCAGCTCTGGGACTACTCTAGGTCCCCAGGGCTGACTGTGCAGCTGTTCCCTGGGCTCTGTCGGATCACCGGGTATCCCGATCACCAACAGAGCAGGGAAACCCTTTGATTGCGCTGTGGTGACGAACTGCGGCAATCAAAGGGCTAAAGCACCGGGGAGCGGAGGTTACCCCCCTCCCCGGTGCTCGCAGGAGCTGCACTGTGATCAGGGCTGTGTAGTATAGCCCCGTCAGTAGCGCTGCTGCGGCGCCGGGCGCCGCAAACTCCGATGTCTGCAGCGACGCCAAAAGACGTCGCTGCAGACGAACGACCTGCACCAGCCGACGTCTAAAGACAGTGGGCGGTCGTTAAGGAGTTAAAGTTTAGGGTGGATGCACATCTGTGTCCGAGGTTCCATTTGGAATCTCCATCGACGGTTCCATTAGGAATGACGGATAGAACAGCGCAGCAAACCCAGCGGACCTTATTGTAGTCCATGAGGTCCGTCGGTTGCCTTTCGTGTCCAGCGGTAAACGGATCTGGTCACACCTCTGCAACGGAGGTTACAAACGTAACCCCCAACGAAGATATGAAGCCACCCTAAGTTGGATGAATGTGAATGTTGTCCAAACACATAGCCCCAGTCACCCCAGGGGTTAATGTGTGATCTCTGGGTTCCCAATGATGGGACCCCCACCCATTGCTAAAACAGGGGCCCCAAGAACCTTGTACTTCACATTGAGGAAGCCCTTGAATGGTGCAGAAGACGAGTTTGTTCAATGCCGCTCCATGTATGGGACTAATGAAGTCAGCCCCACCATTCAAATTTAAAGGCAGTCCATCAAAAATATTGGGCCTTGTATATGAAAATTGTTAGGTTTAACACTTTCATTGTTGCTCATAGCAACCAATCAGAGCTCCCCTTTCATTTCATATAGTGCTCTAAAAAAATGAAAGTGGAAATATGATTGGTTGCTATGGGCTCTGATTGGGTACATCCTGGTGGAGTTAAAGGGGTTTTCTCATAACTGGCTTGCAGACTTGAGCTGTTGATCTCTCTTACAGGTTCAAATCTAGGGGCGGGTCTCTCCTCCCAGTAGGCGTGTGTTCCCTCACTGGAGACTGGTGACATCATCATTCTGTGTGAACAGTGGAAAGGAGCGGATGCCATAGCTCTGCAGACCTCCTGCAATGGTCCTCATGTCTGCAGAGCTGTCACCTCCTTCCCAGGCTGCACAAGCTCCTTGTAACTAGAACACCTTCATTGCTGTAAGCAGAACACCTTCATTGCTGTAAGCAGTTATACATACAGTTTGAACTGGTGAAACAAATGTGAGAAATGCACTCTGCTGCCCCCTCTGTTGTCAGGCAGGAGGTAAAGGGGAACAGACTGTATAAGGCTGTGTTATATCGGTCATAGGAACAGACTGTATAAGGCTGTTTTATATGAGGGGAGAGTGAATCTAGCAGCTAAAGACTCTGTAACTGCCCAGATCCTTCACATTGGGCTGGGAGATGAGCACAGAGGAGCTCAGACAGCTTTTATTATACAGACACAGTAAGCATAGAAAGCTGAGGAAGCTAGTTTCACTTTCATTTTACAAAGCTCAGAGGGGAGTAAGCACGGAGTGTAGGAAGCCAATCACAGCACAGGGGGCGTGTCCCATCCAGGAAGCATGTCCCAACAGGGCTAAATGAAATATCAAGTAGCCAATCACAGAAAAGGGGACATGGCCTGACCACTTGCTGCAGAAATAGCTATTTACACACAGATTAGCTCATATCTGCTATACTTAATGGTTTAGGTAATACAAACCAATTGCAAAAGTGCTTATTTTTACTGTCTACATCATTACAGATATGATCTTTGTAGCGAGAAAACCCCTTTAAGGTTCTATGTAGCAGGATGATTCTGTGTAACAGCAGGGAATGGAGACAGCTCTGTTCCCTGCTGTTTAACCCCTTAGACACTGTGGCAATCGCGTCTGTGGCATCTAAATGTGTGAGAAACGGTGCCACCCCTGCTGCGAGATCTTGGGGTGCCAATACGTTAACATGGTGGCTCGAAGCTTTATGAAGGGTTCTATCACCACCATGTACCCATTTCTAACACTTTCTCATCTTTGAACACGTTTCTGCATTGCTTATACAATGCAAAAGAGTGTACTAACAATCGAGCTCCCTAGTGGTCAAGTATTCTAAGGAGACTCAAAGTTTAAGTAAAAAAAAAAAGTTAAAGTATAAAAATAAAAAATATTAAAATCAAATCACCCCTTTTACCATTTTCCAAATTAAAAAACTAAGATAATTAACAACTTACACATAATTGGTATCGCTGTGTTCATAAAAGTCCGATCTATTAACCCCTTAAGCCGAACGCCTGAAAAGTAGTTAATGACCAGAACATTTTTTTTAGTTTTTGCCTCCTTGCGTTTCAGCAGTTGTAACATTTTTATTTTTTCAATGATGCAGTTGTATGAGGCCTCGTTTTATTCGAGACGAGTTGTACTTTATGGGGGAATAGTTTAAGTTCACTTATAAATAACTGCAGAATTTTTTTTCAATTTAAAAAAATGTTTTTGTTGTTTTTTTACACCATTCACATTTCACACTTAATAACTTGTTACAGGTTATTACGGTTGTGTGAATACCTAATATGTGTAGTTTTTTTGTGTGTGTGTAATGTATGCACAATTATTTTTTATTAAATGTTTATTTTGATTTTATTTTTATTTTTTTATTCTTTTGTTTTATTTTTACACTTTTTATGTTTTTTTACTTTTTTTTAAATCCCATGAAGGGAGAACTGTGTTACTTTTTTTTGTTACATCTGGTAATGTATTAGCATAGTCATATATGCTAATACATTATAGTCTGTGTCAGTCTGACACAGGCAGTGATCAGTGCAGAGCACAATCTGCCCTGATCACTGGCTTCTTACACAGACAGCCCTGTGGCTAGTCTACGTCCCCAGGGCTGACTGTGAAGCCAGCTCTGTTCCGATCACCCGACAGAGCAGGGAAACCCTTTGATTGCACTGCGGTGACAAACTGTGGCAATCAAAGGGTTAAAGCACCGGGGAGCGGAGGTTCCCCCTCTCCCCGGGGCTTGCAGGAGCTGTGCTGGGAACAGAGCTGTGTACTGCAGCCCCTTTCCCAACGCTGCTGCGGCACCCGGAGCTGCAAACTCCGATGTCTGCAGCGACGCCAAAGGTGTCGCTGCAGACGAATGACCCGAAATGCCCGATGCCAAAAGACGGTGGGCGGTCGTTAAGGAGTTAAAGTATAACATCATTTACCTCATATGCTGAAAGAAGAGGAAGAAAGAAGCATGAGAATGCTCCTGCTGACGTTCCTTTTATCAGTCAGAATAAGCCGCAGCAACAGAGCTCACAAGGGAAGGTTTTTATGCCTGGAAAAGGCAATTTCTGAGCTTCAAGAGGGTAAAGCCTTTTAGCTTAAAGGAGTTGTCTCACTACAGTGATTGCTTTTTATATTAAAGATTTTGCAAAAACAAGTCACATTGCAATATGTGTCCATTAACCGTGTCCTACCTATTCCTAGATATCCCCTCTTGTATGGGCTGCATCAGCTCCTCAGGTCGCTATAGCTACAGACCTGTTTGATCTCTCCTGATAAGCTGCCAGCACTGGTCGCTATAGCTACAGACCTGGTGTCCTCAGCTGCTCATCACTGCAGGTCAGTAAAGCCAGTAAACCGCCCCTGAATTCAAAAATGAAACTGAGAAAACAGGACTGAATTGATGTAATGAGACAACCCCTTTAAAGAGCACCTGTGACCTCTCCTGACAGGTCTATCATAGTAAATCCTTGTGTTCCCTGTGAAATAACAATTCTGGAGCCTCTTCTCTCATACATCTCTGTGTTCTGCTGTTCCTCTGTTATTCCTCCTGGAAATGTATTACTGAATCTGTCAGGTGGGTGTCGGATCTGATTGGACAGTGTCAGACTGTACAGGGGCCCCCTCTTCCCTCCAGTGAATTTCTAGAAAGAATAACAGCAGAGCAGCAGAACACAGAGTTTTCGAGAGAGAACAGCTATTTCTAGAAACTTCCATACAATTTCTTTAAGTAGGAGTCTAGATCTCGGACTCTTTTTCTGTAGTTTCTGTCACTGATAAAAGAAGGTTTGGTTAAAAATAGGGAAAACAGAACATGTTATAAACCTTTCCTCCACTAGGTGTCACTATAGGCTAATATTCAATTTTCAATAGCCCCATAGTGCAAAGCCCTCTCTCTGCACAGGACATTGCCGGCACCAGTCCTGGTGTATTCTGCCTTCTAATCAGTTATGAATTTTTTTTTCTCTCTTTCTAGCCATAATTTTTTGTCTGTTTTGTGTTTTTATGTACCTAATTATAGCAATTGTTATCTGTAAAAGAACATGAAGGGGTGTTCCTCACCAAAATGTATCACAGAGCCTGCTCTTTACAGCCAACTTCAGGCTCTCACTTCCTGTTCAGGCTGTGGGCGGTTCTACAGCTTCAGGCTCACACTTCCTATTCAGGCTGAGGGTGGTTCTACAGCAGTGACTGACATTTCAGCGCTGGTATTCCTAGCTGAGCCTGTTAGAGGGACATTGGTGATGGAGGGGTCTAAACAGTGTGGCAGAAGGCTACAGAGCTCTAAAGGAATAAAGTTTGTCAGCATTATAAACAAGCTTCTTGTGCTGCTGATAAGACACAGCAGGAAGTGACCTCACTATCTTGGCCAGGGCTGCTAGAGCAGTGACCAATATTGTAGTCTCTATACTCTGTCGTACAGTGTCTGGGCACCATTGTAGTGTCCATGCACTGCTGTATAGCATGTGAGCACTCTTTTATTCTCCGTACACTATTGTAATCTCAGTTCTATGCCGTGCAGTCTCCCTGCACCATTGTAGTCTCCCTGCTCTGCCCTACAGTCTCCATAATCTATTGTAGTCCTCTCTCCCAAAATTCCATCTCCATTTACCTCCTCTCTGTACGAACTATGATCTCCTGTCCCTACAGTCTCCATACACTTATTGTAGTCTCCCCTGCTTTGCACGTAGACTGATCTCTCCTACACTAAATATTGTAAGTCTCCCTGCTTTGCCGTACAGTCTCCATGCACTATTGCTGTCTCCATACACTATTGTGGTCTCCCTGCACTATTGTGGTCGCCATGCACTATCGTAGTCTCCCTGCTCTGCCCTGCAGTCTCCATGTACTATTATAGTCTTTGTAGAAGAAGTTGATGCAGCAAAATGGGACCACAAAGCCCGTTGAAATAAAAAGTTATACCTTTATTGATATCCTTATAAAAACATAGCTGATCCAAAAAATGGCATTTTTCAAATAGAAATGGCCAGTGCAAGGCCTACGCGTTTCGGGCGATAAACGCCCTTAGTCATAACAAGATATTTCTATAAAAACAACGTTGTTCTTATTTGTTTCATGATTATGGTTTAGTGTTTCCGCATACTGTGTTTCGCCCAGCCTGCACGCCTATATTCCCCTAATGCGACTGTAGCTACTTGATACTATTTTGCTTAATTTTCGGGCTTTTTGCCTCTACAATGAGCTTGCCAGTACCCTTACCGGCTTGTTTTTGTCTAGTGCGCAGGTCCGTGACGTAGTTCCGGACCTTTGCGCGATTACCGGAAGTTGCATTGGCGTGTTCGCTCGGCGTATCACAAGATAGAGTTTTTAATTATTGTATATAAACGTTGTTTTTATAGAAATATCTTGCTATGACTAAGGGCATTTATCGCCCAAAACGCGTAGGCCTTGCACTGGCCATTTCTATTTGACAAATGCCATTTTTTGGATCAGCTATGTTTTTATAAGGATATCAATAAAGGTATAACTTTTTATTTCAACGGGCTTTGCGGTCCCATTTTGCTGCAACAACTTCTTCTACAAGGATTGTCTACAAACACTTTCTCCAGGTGGGATGCAGGCGTTGACCGCTCGGATATCGGCATTGTTTGGGTGAGCTGGCGTGTACTTGTATATTTGCTACTATTATAGTCTCCCTGCACTACTGTTAGTCTCGCTGCTCTGTCCTACAGTCTCCATACACTATTGTAGTCTCCATACACTATTGTAGTCTCCCTGCACTATTGTGGTGTCCCTGCACTATTGTGGTCTCCCTGCACTATGGTGGTCTCCCTGCACTATTATAGTCTCCATACACTATTGTAGTGTCTCTGCTCTGCCCTACAGTCTCCATATACTATCGTAGTCTCCGTGCTCTGCTATACAGTCTCCCAACACACTTTTTGTAGGGCTCCATACACTACTTGCCCAGTCTCCATACACTATTGTAGTCTCTGTGCTCTGCCATACAGTCTCCCTGCACTATTGTGGTCTCCCTGCACTATACAGTCGCCATGCACCATGTAGTCCCCCTACACTTGTGCCCTACAAGTAGTTCCATGATTTGTAGCTATTTATAGTCTCCATACACTATTGTATGTCTCTGCTCTGCTCAGTTCCATACAGTCTCCATACAACTAATTGTAGTCTCTCCGTGCTCTGCCATACAGTCTCCCTGCACTATTGTAGTCTCCGTGCTCTGCCATACAGTCTCCATACACTATTGTTGTCTCCATACACTATTGTAGTCTCCATACACTATTGTAGTCTCCGTGCTCTGCCATCCAGTCTCCCTGCACTATTGTAGTCTCCCTGCTCTGCCGTACAGTCTCCATACACTATTGTAGTCTCCGTGCTCTGCCGTACAGTCTCCATACACTATTGTAGTCTCCGTGCTCTGCCCTACAGTCTCCATACACTATTGTAGTCTCCGTGCTCTGCCCTACAGTCTCCATACACTATTGTAGTCTCCATACACTATTGTAGTCTCCATACACTATTGTAGTCTCCATACACTATTGTAGTCTCAGTGCTCTGCCCTACAGTCTCCATACACTATTGTAGTCTCCATGCACTATTCCAGTCTCCATACACTATTGTAGTCTCCGTGCTCTGCCCTACAGTCTCCATACACTATTGTAGTCTCCGTGCTCTGCCATACAGTCTCCATACACTATTGTAGTCTCCGTGCTCTGCCATACAGTCTCCATACACTATTGTAGTCTCCCTGCTGCCGGCTTCAGTCTCCAGACCACCAATTAGTCTGTGCTCTTACTTATACAATGTTCTATACACCATTGTTTGAGTTACCATTACACAGCTTCTCCTGCTCCTCAGTCTATAGATAATTGCAGAGCCCCGTGCTCTGCCCTACTTGGTATACACATGATTCTGTACTTTACAGTCCAGACATCTTAGAGAAATCGCGCTTTACTCCTTTTTGCCTTCATTCCCACAGCTAATAACCTCTAATTTAGTCCTTGCTTGCAACCCGGTTCATACACTATGTGCCCCAAGTAGTCCGTCTTAACATCCCAGACACAGAGCCCCACTGCAAACAGCCCCGTATTTTGTCACCGTGCGCTACAGTCTCCCAATAGAAGTGCAGCCGTACAGTTCCAAACCATTATTCTGCCCGCCAACGCTCCCCTGTAGCCCCGGTTCTAATTCATTATAATTGAGGGCTCTGCCTCAGTCTTCCATACACATTGTGTCTCTGTGCTTGCCGTACAGTTCTTTCACTATTGGAGTCTCCGTGCCTGCCTACCCGTTCATACACTATTGTAGTCTCTGTGCTCTGCCGTCAGTTCCAAATTTTATTGATTTCCCTTCTTTCCTTCTCCATACACTATTTAGTCTCCACATATATTGTAGTCTCCCCCCCTTGCCTACGTTCCTACACTATTGTAGTTCCCCGCTCTGCCACAGTCTCCATACATATTTTAGTCTCCCCTGCTTGCCCTAGTTTCCATACACTATTGTTCTCCGTGCCCGCCGTACAGTCTCCATAACTATTTTGTCCCCATAGCTATTTTGTTCTCCCCCGCTTGCCGTACGTTCCATACACTATTGTATCTCCGGCTCGCCCCTACAGTCCTCATGCACTATTTGTAGTTCCCCCGGGTTTCCCGGGTTCATGGTGCTGTCAGAGCCCCCAAATTGGCTGCTGCTTATTTACAATGGGGCTTTATAGCGCGATGTTTTGGTTTTATGGGGAAAGAACTTCTCTGCACCAGATCTGTAGATAATCTAGCAGCAGCCCCGGATGTGCCCGCTTGGTAGTAACAATAAGATTCTGATACATTATAGTCCCAGAATCGAGAAAAATCGCGCTTTACTCCTTTTTGTCTCATCCCGGCAGCAGTAGTAACCGTCTAAGTCTTCAGGCCGTTGCTTGGCAACCAGGATCAGCTGACACTCCGCCCGAGCTCAGGTCCCCCGAAAGAGCCACCAAAAACGTGGTATGTCAAAAAGTGGCGACACCCCCCAATAGGAAGCAGCGTCAGTCCCTAAACCTTCTGCGGCACGCCCCCCCCCCGCGGTCCCAATATTTAATTAGAGCGGCTCCGCCCCTTCCACGCCCCCTCGCTGCCAGCAGTTTAAAGGGGCCGTGCAGCTGTTTTACAGACACAGACTGCGAGGCTGGAGGAGCAGCACAAGGTAAAGTACTGGATGAGGGAGGGGGACGTGATCTTGTTGCCCCAAATACTGGGGCGATTTACTAATAGTAACAGTCAGTGATGGATGAGCTGCTTTTATAAGGTGTGCAAAATAATAGAGTTTAGAAGCTTAGTTCGACAAACTGTGGCAGCAGAACTCCAACTCCCAGCATGCACTGCCAACGTCAAGCTGTCAGGGCATGCCACCACCTGAGAGCCACAGAACTACAAATCCCAGCCCTCCCTGACAAATTGTGGCTGGGAGAGAGACTTGCAAAACCTAGAGAGCAGCAGATGGGAGGACTACACACCCCAACCTTCCAGGACTGTGTGTGGGTGTTAAGAGCATGCTGGGAGTTGTAGTTGTGCTATGCAGATAGGGGCACAGATTGGAGAACTATACATTCCAGCATTTCCAAAACTGTTGGTGGATGTCAGGGATGCTGGGAGTTCTAGTTCTGCAAACTCTAGAGAGCCACTGATCTGAGCACTACACATTCTAGCATTGCAGGATGATCTGTTGTCTCCAGAGCATGCTAGGAGTGGTAGTTGTGCAGAAACTAGAGGGTTACATATGAGAGGACTACACATCCCAGCATTGCAGGATGATCTGTGGTCTCCAGAGCATGCTAGGAGTGGTAGTTGTGCTACACATAGAGAGGTGCAGATTGGAGAACTACACGTTCCAGCATTCCAGGACTGTTGGTGGATGTAAGGCATGATGGGAGTTGTAGTTCTGCAAACTCTTGAGAGCAACTGAGCTGAGCACTACACATCCCAGCATTCCAGGATGATCTGTCGATGTCAGGGAATGCTGGGAGTGGTAGTTGTGCAGAACCTAGAGGGTTACAGATGAGAGGACTACACATCCCAGCATTCCAGGATGATCTGTCAATGTCAGGGAATGCTGGGAGTGGTAGTTGTGCAGAACCTAGAGGGTTACAGATGAGAGGACTACACATCCCAGCATTCCAGGATGATCTGTTGATGTCAGGGAATGCTGGGAGTAGTAGTTGTGCAGAACCTAGAGGGTTACAGATGAGAGGACTACACATCCCAGCATTCCAGGATGATCTGTCAATGTCAGGGAATGCTGGGAGTGGTTAGTTTGCAGAACCTAGGGGAGTTACAGATGAGAGGACTACACATCCCAGCATTCCAGGATGATCTGTTGATGTCAGGGAATGCTGGGAGTGGTAGTTCTGCAGAACCTAGAGAGTTACAGATGGGAGGACTACACATGCCAGCATTCAGATGATCTGTCATTGTCAGGGAATGCTGGGAGTGTAGTTGTGCAGAACCTACAGGGTTAGATGATGATAAAGAACTAACATCCAGCATTCCAGGATGATCTGTCAAAGTCAGGGAATGCTGGGGTGGTAGTTGTGCAGAACTAGAGGGTTACAGATGAGAGGACTACACACCCCAGAATTCCAGGATGATCTGTCAATTGTAGGGAATGCTGGGAGTGGTAGTTGTGCAGAACCTAGAGCGTTACAGATGAGAGGACTACACATCCCAGCATTCCAGGATGATCTGTCGATGTCAGGGAATGCTGGGAGTGGTAGTTCTGCAGAACCTAGAGAGTTACAGATGAGAGGACTACACATGCCAGCATTCTAGGATGGTGTTTGTCAGCGTATGCTGGGAGTTGTAGTTGTGCCATACGTACAGAGCCTTAGACTGAACTGATTCAATAGAAGTGAGGTCGGAGGGCACACAGGAGAGCGGCGCGGTAGCGGATAACCTGGTAACATGAAGCTTGGTTGTTACAGAACAATGCGGGCGCTTGTCGTATTCCTCGTTCTGGGCGTTTGCGCCTCGTGGGTGGTGAGCAAACCGACCCAGGAGAAGAAAGACCGCGTCCACCACGGCAAGGACCTGAGCGACCACGCACATGACGACAGCAAGGACTTCCAGTACGACCACGAAGCCTTCCTGGGGAAAGAAGAGGCCAAGACGTTTGACCAGCTCACCCCGGAGGAAAGCCAGGAGCGGCTGGGGTAAGAGGCGGCTGTAACCCTTTCCTATCACACATGCTGGCACTGGGTGTGGGCGGACTGGCACCACTAAGCCCCATACATGTCCATGGGACGGGTAACGTCACCATCTCATCATAGAGATATTCCAAGTCACGTTGACTGTGCACCCTAAGAGCTAAGACCTTGCACCCGGGACTCGGAGTAGTCCGCTCGCTGATCTGCTCACATTCTTCATACATCCGCCATGCTAAAACCATAGTGCTGCTTGGCTAGACCATACCTGGCCACTGCTGTACCGCTCTCCCCAGTGGTCCCAAAACTACAGCTCCCACCATGCCCTGACAGGACATGCTGAGAGTTGTAGTTGTGTAACCACTATGAAGCAGGGGCCAGGGGGTGGTTTCATCAGAGAGGTTCTCTTATAAAATTGCTGCCAAGTCACTGAGTGCAGGAGGGGGCTCGGACCTTCACGCCTGTTATAGATTAAGCGTTAAAAAGCAAAGCTCATCCTGATTGGGTCAACTAATTCCTGGAAGTACCTTAATAGGAGCCGCTTCATACACTGTACAGAAGACACAGGCCACAGCCACGCAACAATGGCAGTGACTACAACTCCCAGCATGCCTCGACAGGTGGTAGCAAGTCACTACATGGTATAGGACACTGGTAACTAACCTGGTGCAAGACTACAACTCCCAGCATGCCTCGACAGGTGGTAGCAAGTCACTACATGGTATAGGACACTGGTATCGAAAATCCTGGCGCATCAACTGGTGCAAAACTACAAGTCCCAGCATGCCCCAACAGTTGGTAGCAAATCACTACATGGTATAGGACACTGGTATCTAACCTGGTGCAAAACTACAACTCCCAGCATGCCCCGACAGGTGGTAGCAAGTCACTACATGGTATAGGACATTGGTATCTAACCTGGTGCAACACTACAACTCCCAGCATGCCCCGACAGCTGTTGAGAAGTCACTACATGGTATAGGACATTGGTATCTAACCTGGTGCAAAACTACAGCTCCCAGCATGCCCCGACAGGTGGTAGCAAGTCACTACATGGTATAGGACATTGGTATCTAACCTGGTGCAAAACTACAACTCCCAGCATGCCCCGACAGCTGTTGAGAAGTCACTACATAGTATTGGACAGTGTCCTTTAACCTGTGGCTTTCCAGCTGGTCCTAAAACTTCAACTCCCAGCATGCTGTTGGCAGTCTGGGCATGCTGGGAGCTGTAGTTTTACAATAGCTGGAGAGCACTGTAGTAGATGAGTTTGCTTCTCGCTCTAAAATATCTTGTGGTCAGTTTTGGGTCTTATTCTGACTTCTAATTTGTCTTTTTGTTTCTTTTTTTAATTTCACTTAAATTTTTTAAATATAATTTTGTTTGCTATTTTATTTCTGATATTTTCATGTTTTGTTCTTATCTAAAAATTGACTTAAATTCTTTATAATTTTATTTTTTATACTTTTTTGTTTTAGTATTTTTATATAGAATTTTATTTCTGATCTTTCAATCTTTTGTTGTTTTTATTTAAAAATTGATTTCTAAATTCTTTTTCATTAAATTTTTTGCGCTTTTTTTTTTTTTTTTATTATTTTTATTACGTATAATTTCTTTTATTTCCGATCTTTCTATCTTTCATTTATTAATGAAAATGTACTTTTAATCGTCCAAAAGATTCTGCATTTGCTGGTAAGATGCCAAAGTGGCATCTTTGTGCTATATGAATACAGTGAGCCATGATCAATCTCGCTGTGGTCCATAAAGGGTAATTTTGTGGTAAAATGCTGCATAAAGGTCAAGTATACGAGCCGTAGTTGTTCAGCTCCACAATGGGCAGGATATAGAGGTGCCCAGTAAGTGCTACTTTGATCTCCATTGACTTTGCAGCTGTAACCCTTGCATGGAGGAGGAACAGACTCCCACCCCTCAAAAAGCCTGGAGGTGGGGAGGGAGGAGGGGGCTGGAGAACATTCCAGATTGTTAACGTGGCAGTATCCGGATTTTTTTCTTCTTTCTTAAAGTAGGAGGGATAAGAATGGGAAGGAATGTGGAGAGAGGATCAGGTCTCCCCCCACAAAGCTGCAGAACATGTGTGCACATTACATCCCCCCTGCCATGTAACGCACAGCAGTCCACTCCACCAGTCTTGTACGTGTTAATGCCCTCCTGTATCATTCCGAAAATAGTAAGGAATGGCTCACAATTCTAATAAGTTAGTTGAAGAGCTTTATATTGGCTGTAATTTGTAGCCTGCTGGATCCAGAGGTGCAACTAAAAGTCATAGGGCCCCATAGCCAAAAAAATAAAGGGACCTCCATCACCTAATAACAGGAAACTGAACCAGTAGTAATAATTGCATGAATAATACCGCCATCTATCAAACAACCCATATAATAGTGCAAGATAGCAGAAAGCCACCAACTGGTTATTCCTTAGAAAAGAGTACAATGTGCCTACACCAGAGGGGCCCCACAACCTCTGGGCCTATAGCAGCTGCTACAATTAGAACGACCCCCATGGTCGGGTCTATAAGGCCATGTTCACACGGCTTATTTCGCAACGTATTTACGTCGGAAATCCGACGTGAATCAGTTCTGAAATCAGCCGTGTGAACATAGCCTAAGTGGAGGATGGAGGAGGCGGCTGGAGCTGGTTCCCTCTGTTATATCCGTGGCCACTATTGCTATTAAAAAAAGCAATGGCCTACCTGAAAAGGGGGCAGGTACTTCTCCCCATGAGCAGTACAAGTCCGGACACTTTATATTATATTAGTGCAGTTTTCAGGACTATAAGGCTATGTCTACAACAGCACAGGTTTATGGTTGGATTTTCAGTATTTAGAATCTGACTGTAACCAATGCCCCATAGACAGCAATAGAAAATCCGTGTGTAGCCTACCATGTAGGCGATACCATGGGTTTATTAAAATGCAGTCGGAAAATATAACATGTTCTATATTCTAGCAGATTCCCGTAGCCTTAGGCCATGTTCACACGGCTTAAAATGGTCCGTATTTCGGTCCGTAATTACGCGCCGAAGTGCGCCAATTACGGGCCGAAAACGGCCCATTCATTACGGTAATCCACAGTTCTCATGGAGAACTATGGATTACGTCTCCTCTCCCCGCCCGGCGAATCCGCCGGGTGGGGAGATAATTGACATGTGAATTACTAGCACCGTATATGCGCCACTGGCAATTCAAGTCTATGGGCCGGCGAAGTGCCGGCCCCCCGCTCACGCCCTGCCCCCGTCCACACGGCGTAATTGCGGGGCGTAATTACGCCCCGCAATTAAGCCGTGTGAACATAGCCTTAATGTACTGGGCCGGCGGGATATCTGAAAACCGACCATGGTTTTTAGTGCAGATTCCCACCAAGTTGAAATACTGTTGGATTTCCGATAGTATTTTAACTATCCTGTGTAGACCCGGCCTAATGTAGACAATAGCTGTGGTCTTATGGCTGCATTGCTTGACACAGCATCACAACCCCTTTTCAGGTGGGGGTGGGGGGGTGTAAATCCTCCAATTGGGACCTTCATTTATCATCAGAGAGTCCTTTCTCTGGAAAACCAAGTGCATCTGTGTGCAGTATCTAGATCTGAGAGAGGACCTGTGACCTCTCCTGTTTTAGTAAATCCTTGTGTTCCCTGTGAAATAATAATTGTGGAGCATTTTCTCTTATATCTCTGTGTTGAGCTGTTCCTCTGTTATTCCTCCTAGAAATCTATGACTGAATCTGTCAGATGGGCGTTACCATTCCAGTTTTCCAAGGGGTGTGTCCCTGCACACATTGAGTGTCAGCACTGATTTGACAATGTCACTGGACATACCCACACTCGGTAACCCCCATTTGACAGATTAATAATACATTTTTAGGAGGAATAACAGAGGAACAGCACAATACAGAGATATAAGAGAAGAGGCTCCAGAATTGTTATTTCACAGGGAACACAAGGATTTACTAATATACATGTCAGGAGATGTCACAGGAGCCTCTTTAAAGGGAACTATGTAATGTCTCATTTCCCCTGAGGTGGCGGTACACATAAAAGGAATGCTTGCCACCTGGTTTTGGATTACACCTGATTAGTCCTGAGAGTCTATTTGTTTTTTCCCAAAGGGAAATTTTGGGATTACAGCTATAGTAACCCTGTGGCTTTACTTACAAATTTTAGGGCCAGGTCACACTGTTTACGTTAAACCTATATGTTTCGATACCAAAAACAGCATTGGAACGTATAGTTTGACGTATCCATTGACTATAATGGGTCAAACGGAAAGTCAAAGGAGCAGACTTTTGACTCCATTTGCTCTCGCGTACTGTTTTTTGGTTTTTTTTTTTTTTTGTTGTTCAGGTTCTGAGAAGCGTGTACTACAGTATTCTGTCCTACTAAAAACCATGTACGCTCTGATACTGGTTACTTTTGCATAGAATTCGATGAGCGACATATGCAAATATAGCAGGTATATGTTTGCATGCGGCAAATGTATACGTGTTTGGTTTTCATCAGAAATCACCACATGATGATAGGACATCCTTTTGACAAAAAAAAGTAGGCTAACGTACCCCTATACATTAGACATATAAGTGAAAAATGCAAAGACTAACACAAACAAGTGTGTATTTATATATATTATACAGAAAATCCCTTCCGTGGGGACTGCTGAACGGATTTTCTATTAAAGTCTATGGGGACGGTTGCTTGTCGGTTTTCAGATGGTTTCTAAATCTGCAAGCTGTCTAAAAAAAACATGCCGTGGGGATGGGCCCTCAGTGGTTACATTTTCAGGTTTTAAATGGAACCTGACATCCATTTTGACCTGACACCCTCATGAGCACAGGCAGAATTAGACTGAAAGGTGACCCCAATGTGTATAGATAACACAGATTCCACCAGTCACAATAGATGTCACAGCTCTCCCTCCCTGCACACTGACTTCTTCCCAGGTCACTGAGCCTAGAAAACTCCCCCATAGAAGTCAATTGGTCTTCTCCTGTTCACAGGCTCCTATGTCTATGAAGCTGCTGTAAAGCATCTCTCTAAATGCTGCTAATAACACCACTGGCAACATGGCCACCCCCATAACCATATACAGAAAACAGAATAAATAAATCTACAAAATCAGAAAATAAAAATGTCTAAGAAGAAAAGATGATGTATCAGTGGCTGGTTTTAATTAAGAAAGAAAAAAATTGGTGACAGATTCCCTTTAAATACACTCACCGGCCACTTTATTAGGTACACCATGCTAGTAACGGGTTGGACCCCCTTTTGCCTTCAGAACTGCCTCAATTCTTCGTGGCATAGATTCCACAAGGTGTTGCAACGATGCTCAATTGGTACCAAGGGCCCAAAGAGTGCCAAGAAAATATTCCCCACACCATGACACCACCACCACCAGCCTGAACCGTTGATACAAGGCAGGATGGATCCATGCTTTCATGTTGTTGACGCCAAATTCTGACCTACCATCCGAATGTCGCAGCAGAAATCGAGACTCATCAGACCAGGCAACGTTTTTCCAATCTTCTACTGTCCAATTTCGATGAGCTTGGGCAAATTGGAGCCTCAGTTTCCTGTTCTTAGCTGAAAGGATTTGGCACCCGGTGTGGTCTTCTGCTGCTGTAGCCCATCTGCCTCAAAGTTCGCCGTACTGTGCGTTCAGAGATGCTCTTCTGCCTACCTTGGTTGTAACGGGTGGCTATTTGAGTCACTGTTGCCTTTCTATCAGCTCGAACCAGTCCTGCCCATTCTCCTTTGACCTCTGGCATCAACAAGGCATTTCCGCCCACAGGACTGCCGCTCACTGGATGTTTTTTCTTTTTCGGACCATTCTCTGTAAACCCTAGAGATGGTTGTGCGTGAAAATCCCAGGAGATCAGCAGTTTCTGAAATACTCAGACCCGCCCTTCTGGCACCAACAACCATGCCACGTTCAAAGGCACTCAAATCACCTTTCTTCCCCATACTGATGCTCGGTTTGAACTGCAGATTGTCTTGACCATGTCTACATGCCTAAATGCACTGAGTTGCCGCCATGTGATTGGCTGATTAGAAATTAAGTGTTAACGAGCAGTTGGACAGGTGTACCTAATAAAGTGGCCGGTGAGTGTATATTGGGAGTTGGCTGCATTGATGCATGAAAAATATGCCAAAAAAATACACCATAGCCTTTTTTATTTAATTGTATTTGTCCTAATCTTAACTGTTGCAGGTAGTTTACAACATGTGTCTGTTTGTGGGTTTTGTTTCATAATATATATATATATATATATTTTATATTTATATATATATATATATATATATATATATATATATATATAAAAGAGGCAGCACCTCACCAAAAATTGGGTGCAAACTGGCAATAGACCACGTCACAGGCCAAAATCAATAACCAAGGAAAATCCAATTGCACTCACAAAAGAGTAAAGTGAAAAAATAGCATGCTTTATTGCATGTCTAAAAAAGGCCATTCTTATTTTTATTTATTTATATATATATATATATATATATATAATCGTTGTTATCCTAACAGCATCTTTGTTGCCTTTGTATTACCGAGGCTCTGTATTTGTGCAAGTTTATTGACCACTTATTTCTTTACTTTGTGTTATGCAAACACCTGACTACTTGATTCTTTGATTTGTTCATTAATAAAACTTTTCTTGAATTTGAAAAAAAAAAATACACCATAGATAACTAATAATGAAAACACAAAGAGAAATACACTTCTCCGATGAAATACTGTACATGCGTATGTCGCTACAAAATTTTACACCTTGTGAACATAGCCTTCCTGCTGCTATACATGGATATGTTCTGAAATTTCCTTATAGCCTCTACATAGGTCGCCAAAACTGATGACCGATCCGATGTGAAAATTGGACGTCCATGGTTTCATTGTGCAATAAATCTGCTCCCTCCACTCTCCATTCTGACTAAATTTGTCCTAAAATTGCAGAGAAGCCATATGACGGATGCTTGCTCTGATGGGCTCCGGAGATGACACCCGGTATTAACCTGCGCAGTTTTTGGTTCCTTGCAGGAAGATAGTTGATAAGATTGACAGTAATAATGACTCCTATGTCACAGCGCCGGAGCCTTGGCCTGGATCAAGTTTGTGCACAGACGCTTTGTCTCCGAGGATGTGGATAAGCAAGTGCTGCTCTATGATAAGGACCATGATGGAGCTGTGTCCTGGGAGGAGTACTCCAAACAGACGTACTCCCATCTCATAGGTACGAGAGTCGCCACCTTGGTTTATTGCTCTTTCTTCTCTCTCTATTACTCGCAGGAAGATAGTTGATAAGATAGACAAGAACAAAGATGGCTTTATTACTGGGGAAGAGCTGAAAGATTGGATCACGCACACCCAGAACCGATACATCTATGAGAACGTGAACAAACATTGGGCAGACTATGATAAGAACAAGGACAATAAGATCTCCTGGGAGGAGTACAAGAACACCACCTATGGGTATGCTGCAGGTAAGGGGGTGAGAGCATTGCCTGTCTTAAAGGGGACCTGTAAAATCTCCTGACAGGTCTGTTTTAGTAAATCCTTGTGTTCCCTGTGATATAGCAATTCTGGATTTTCTCTCATAACTCTGTTGTGCTGTTCCTCTGTTATTCCTCCTGGAAATGTATTACTGAATCTGTCAGATGGGTGTTACTATTCCAGTTCCAAAAGGGGCGTGTCCCTGCACACACTGACAGCTCTGATTGGACAATGTCAACTGTATAAGGACACACCCCCAATTGGTACCACTTATGTGACAGATTGGTCATGAATTTTTAGGAGGATTCGCAGAGGAACAGCACAACACAGAGATTTGAGGGAAAATGTTCCAGAATAGTTATTTCATGGGGGATACTATTATATACTAAAACAGACCTATCAGGTATGGCCACAGGTCAAGTGTCGAAGCCTCTGTCAAACTGCCGCTTATTAAAGACTCTCTTCACCTAAATGGTAAGGGGCCGTTTTCCCATCCGTTGAATAAGTTGAAAAGAGGTCCCGCGATGGGCCTATAAAAGGGAACTGAGCCTCTTTTGGATTACATTTGCTCCATTTCCCAGCGGTATATGCAATCAGACACAAGCACATGGTAGACTTCCTCACCGATGGTTTATAACCAGGAAGAAGAGCAAACATAGTCCAAAAGAGACTACATTTGCCCAATTCCCCTCTAT
The DNA here is from genome assembly GCA_025379985.1 of Phyllomedusa bahiana. NCBI lineage: Eukaryota > Metazoa > Chordata > Amphibia > Anura > Hylidae > Phyllomedusa > Phyllomedusa bahiana. Next base: position 122,783 of record JAODAL010000710.1, read on the forward strand.
GGGGCTGTCAAGGTAACTTTTTTCACAGTATCCAATGGGAAGTAATATGCCGTATGCAGCACACACCCCAACAGAGGATCTGAGTGATGTGTAGACTTCCCTCTGGCTCGATGAGCTGAAGACCTGGATAATCTGTCAGATTGGGTGCTAGGAACCTATGCTGCCTTGCATCCAACCTGCTGGTGAAAGCCATGACTGTCTGTCCATAGCAACCAGTCTGTCAGACATGACTCCAAGCTGGATTACCACTGCCGACACCATGGAGAAGGCATCCTCAAATTGCGGCCCTCCAGCTGTTGGGGAAACTACAACTCCCATCATGAATTTATATACTCTTTAACTGTGGTATGGTTGGGTGTTGTCGTTTCCCAACAGCTGGAGGGCTGCAGTTTGAGGGTGCCTGCCATGGAGCATCGGCCTGCACTGGTAATCTGATTACTCACAAACACATTGAGGTGGAGAAGCTCTTTAAACTGTGGAAAAGCAGCCATTAAGTAGAAGGCTAATTTGCATGACTTACAGTGACCCTTTTTTTTTTTTTTTTTTGGCTGACGAATGCACGTATTCGCTCAAATTGTGGCTATGGCTATATCCAACGCTGCCTTCACTTCACCCTCCACCCACCTTTTGCAATACAGTAGTATGACCATATCTTGATGTATACATTTATATGCCCCGTCTTACACTTGCCACAATCATTCTAAAAATTGGTTCTAGTTCAACACATCACATGATCCACCGATGAGCCTCCAACCATAAAACCTGCACGACCGTACACCTATCGTCATCTCGTGTGTGTGCACATTGGCTTTCTTGGCTGCAGTTTCGGGGGATTGCTTTCTCCTGGCAGGTTTATGCTTTCATTCTCTTATTCATGCATGCTCTCTTATTCTGAAATGGCTGTAATGCCCTAAGGAACACTCCATGTATGCCAAGTGCTAGGACTAAGGGGGTGGGGCATGACACAGGCAGAGTTGTCACGCCCCGCCCCTCAAGGCTGAGCACCAGGTATAACACACTGTATCGGTTCTGCTGGGAGTGCTGATAATACCAGTGTTCACATTCGGTATGTGAGCTGCGAGGTTCTTGGTGACTCCTTCTCAAAGTAAACTCTGCTGATCAGAAATAATGAGCCGTTTGTCTTTCGTAGGAGAAGTTGAGTTTTACGATATCCCCGATAAAGAAAAATACAGGCAGATGATGAAACGCGACGAGAGGAGGTTCAAGCAGGCAGACAAAGATGGCGACCTGATCGCCACCAGAGAGGAGTTCACAGCATTCCTGCACCCAGAAGAGTTTGACTACATGCAAGACCTTGTGGTCACGGTGAGCACTCCAACAATGGTTCAGGATGAGATACGAGGATACTCACATATAAAACTACTTTAAAGGGGGTTTTCCCATCTGGCTGTTTCACAGAGCCTGCTCTTCACAGCCAGCTTCAGGCTCCCACTTCCTGTTCAGGCTGTGGGCGGTTCTACAGCTTCAGGCTCCCACTTCCTGTTCAGGCTGCGGGCGGTTCTACAGCTTCAGGCTCCCACTTCCCGTTCAGGTCATGGGTGGTTCTACAGCTTCAGGCTCCCACTTCCCATTCAGGTGGTTCTACAGCTTCAGGCTCCCACTTCCTGTTCAGACTGTGGGCGGTTCTACAGCTTCAGGCTCTCACTTCATGTTCAGGCTGCAGGCAGTTCTACAGCTTCAGGCTCCCACTTCCTGTTCAGGCTGTTGGTGGTTCTACAGCAATGACTGACATTTCAGCTCTACAGTTCATAGTTGAGCCTGTTAGAGGGGCATTGGCAGTAAAGGGGCCTAAACAGTAGGGCAGAAGAAGAGCTCTAAAGGGTTAAAATTTGTTAGTATGCAACATAAACAAGCTCCTGTGCTGCTAAGACACAACAAGGAGTCAGTTGGCATGGGCTGCTAGAGCAGAGAGGTGGTCGGTAATCTAGGGAAGCTTGTGAACACAAGCATGAGATAAAAATGTTCTAACTCTGAAATTAAGCTAAATCAGGACAGCGATGTTTTTGGTAATAATCTTTATTTCCCTGGCCTACATGTTTAAAGTTAATCAATGTGGTGAGAGTGCCCCTTTAAGTTCAGCAGTGCACCCGGCATAAGAGGGAAACTTAGAAGCAGACCCTGCACTAAGGCTGATTTCACACACAGCGTTTTCAGGAGCCTGCCACTGGAGCTTCCAATTTACTTTTTAAGCTAAAGCCAGAAGTGGATCCTGCAGGAAGGAGAAGTAGGAATCCTTCCTTTTATACTTCCCATTACTTTTTGAATTAATTCCTCGCTCTGACTTGAAAAACAGCATTTTGCAAAAATACTGTCCCACTGTAAAGCTGTCTTTGTTGCCCATGGCAACCAATCAGAGCTCAGCTTTCATTTCCTATGGTGCTCTGGAAAAATAAAAGCTGAGCTGTGATTGGTTGCTATGGGCAACAAGGACAGTCTTACTGTTAGACCATTTTCATACGTAAGACCCACTGTGTGTGTAAAAGTAGCTATAATTAAAGTTGTGGCCCCCTCAACTTCAGGATAATGGGGATCCCAGAGGTGGGGTCTCCACAGAGTATAAATTGATGGCATATCCAAGTGTTTATGCCATTACTTTACAGGGGGGGGGGGGAGGGGATCAAGTTTTGCCGACACAAATAATTATTTTATTTATTTGAATAAAAAAAATGCAGTCCCTCTGGGACAGTTATTGTTTAGTTTACGCCGGAATCAAACAATGTGAACACTGGAGGTGGGTGGACGCTTGCCTTTTTTTTTAACCTATATTTCTGAAGTTTATTGTCTTTTACAGGAAACCATAGAGGATATAGATAAAAATGGCGATGGTTCAGTGGATGTTGATGAATACGTTGGTACGTTAAGTTGTTAAAAAGAATTCTGCCAAATGCTGAAACCTCTTTTCATGTCCCTTATGATAGTGGTATTCCCATCTCAGAGGTGTATGGCCTATCGATAAGATAGGCCATAAATATCCAATAGGTGCAGGTCCCACTTTTGACCAGGGCTGTGGAGTTGGAGTCGTTATAAAATGGACTGACTCTGACAATATATAATAAATTGGTCCACTTAGTTCAATGCAGTGCCAAGAGCAAGAGGAATTGGGTATTGTCAGTGCTACTGCTCTCGTGTCTTCAACCTCATCAGATGAGGGGTTTAATTTTGAAAAGTATTTGGATGACATGGAGCAGGCAAAGTGTTACCACAGGGGAAAAATTCCGCTCCCATAGCAAACAGATTGACCAGATTTCGGCAAACTTTTTCACTTGCTTTCAAAGAAGTAGAAGAGTTCAACTGTTCATCAGGCCTGACTGTGCCTGAGGCGATTCCTTTATACCCTGAGATTGTTAGAGATGTTGCTCATGTGGTCACCGCTTTGCCACCAACCCAAGTTAGTGTAAAGAGGCCGTTCTCTAGCCTGGAAATAATGAGATCAGATGTGAGGTCACCGATTAAGGAGGATCTGATGGAGGCGATACTATTTCTCAGAACAAATTCATAGGCTCACTCAATCAATGTTATTCAAGACGTTGAAAACTGTTTTTCCCACTTATTGCAGCTTTTTGCATATTTACAACTTATTAAAGTTTTTTGTGTTTTAAAGTTGTATCCAATAAGTATATTTTCTGTTCTACCTAAATAGCTTGATTATTGTATCATAAGGTGAGAAAAAGCCTGATGTTAGCATTTTACTACTGCAAGGGTATGTACACACGATGTATTGCGGCATGTACAGCACGTGCCGCAATACATCGTGTGCTTCGGGAGCTCGTGCTGATCAGCTCGTACTCCCGAGGCGCGGGGGGCCAGCATCCCGCCAGCCCCATAGACATGCATTACTCGGGGCGCGTAAGCGCCGCAAATGAAATGTCACTTATCTCCCCGCACATACAATACGATCGTATTGTACACGCGGGGGGATGAGACATAATCCACAGTTCTCTATGAGAGCTATGGATTACCGTAATTGCGGCGAGCATCTCTCTGCATATAAAGCACAAATACGCGGCGAAATGCACGCCGCAATTACGCCATATGAACATACCTGAAATCTTTCACTTAAACATGTGCCACGTATGAGGGAGTTGGAGTAAGGGAAATTGAGGAATCAGAGCTTTGGCTTACCGACTCCACAGACCTGCTTTTGGCACCCACACCTGACTTGAGAACGAGCCACCAAACTTCACCATGCAGCACAGAGAGGTGGCTGAGCATGCTCTGTACTCTCCATTTAATGGGAGTTCCAAGTTCAGCTGAGCACACTACTTACCTGTGCTTGGAACTCCTACAGAAAAGAATGGAAAGTGCTGCACATGCGCAGCCGCCTCTCCATTCTCTGTGCCCAGCTTATTCCTATTTCTTACCCAGAGGTTAGGAGATGTGAGTAACCCTTTAAGGCAGATGTCACAGAGGGGTTAACTACCTAGGATCCCTCTATTAGCCAAAGTGAAGACCTGCTAAGGAAGGGCGTCTGATTCTGTTGAAGCCTGCAATGTAATATGTGTTCACCAAGCCGGCTTCAGGTGAAGAAGGGATGGTCTTGCTGTAGTAATTCCCCCTCACCACTCACTGTTTGTGTCCCTCAGCTGACATGTACACACCTGAAGCCGATGAACCAGAGCCTGAATGGGTTAAGACTGAGCGACAGCAGTTCAGAGATCACCGTGACCTGAATAAGGATGGCAAAATGGATCGGTCCGAGATCAGCCACTGGATCCATCCCCATGACTACGACCACGCCGACTTAGAGGCCAAGCATCTTATCTATGAGTCTGACATGGACAAGGTAAGGCTGGAGTTGCACGGTGTAAAAAGAATACTAAAAATATGCTGACATTTTTATGTGAAAAAACAGTGCATAGTTTTTTTTGGGTTTTTTTTGTAAATCTATATACATGCAAATCACTCCCCACTCCCTTTGGTGCTTTTTATTTTCTTGGTGCACATTTACAGGTTTTTCAGTGCTGTCAACTTAATTTGCACACCAGATTACACAGTAACAATACCTACGGAACTCGGTGCTTTTTTTTTTTTTTCTTTTTATTGCAGTCGCTATTGACTCTCCAGTGTACTAGTACGAATGGAAAAAACGTGTTTTCTCAGCAAGAATTGACATGCACTAGTGTCTTTTTACACATCAAGTATTGCATCAAATGACCGATTTAAAAAAAATAAATAAAAAGGAACCATGTGCACCAACAATGCTATTTTCAACATAAACCAATGTGACACCGATGCATATTTTTGTGGGTAAAGCACACAGAACATGTGTGTTTTGCACATAAAACATTTTGTAAACCCAGCCTAAAAGATGAGCTGGACGCTGCAATTGATACAGAACACGCCGCTGATCTTCTGCCACATTGTGTGGATGGGAGTTTTTAAAAACCTATGGTGGGCAACGTCCCATCTGCCCCCGCGGATCACGGTTGAGGATAAAACACCACAAAAACCTAAAGGTGAAGTTTACGCAGGTTAGAGATGCTGCAGCTAATGCCATAGCAAATCCATAATCTGCAGGGAAATGCACCAGAAAATCTCCACTCATTGTGCAGGTTGTCTGCCGGAGAAGTAATTCACTGCGTATAGCAATAATCTTTATACACTCCACCTCCAGCGACAACCCTTTGTCACGTGACTGCAGCAGCAGGTTACATGTCAAAACGGCATGTCTTGATTGGAGGCCAGGGGTGTAGAGACCCGAGAGAAGTGACACTGTGGGGGCCAATGGAGGTGGTGAGTATAGTATTATTATATATTTTTTTATATAATATATATAATTTTTTTTTATTAAAACTTCATTTATATATTTATTCTCTATTTTTGGAACTTTGAGCTTGTGTCTCAGGTTCATGGGAAAGCTGCAAAGTAAGTTGAAATACCGAAAGTCTGTTTACACATGAATCTGTTCTTTTTCACTTTGCTGCTGTTGTCTGCTACCGATTTCGATCAACAACTCCAGACCGAAAATTTGCAGCAAATCTGCTGCATGTGAACTTGCTCTTAGCATGTCCTGACGGCTGCATTGCTGAGCAGCTGGAGCAGGCTCATTGCAGCTGTTGTGGCTTGGAGAGGTCACAGGTTCCTCCACTTGGTTCAGCAGCAGGAGAGGTGACACCGGTAATTGATGCGCTAATTGCTGACAAGTCTGTACACACAGTGGAGGTGTTTATTGCATTTCCCTCTTTGTGTACTTCATTAGTCTGATGCGGATCCTGCTGAGCGCAAAGTGTTTTATGTTCCTATTGATCACACTCTGTGCTGTCACATCCTGTCCATTTACAGCTGTCAGTACAGAGCCCAGTGACTTCTGTTTAAGAAAGTTGCTGATAGTTGCCAACCTGATGCTGTGTTCACACCTTGTATTTGCTCTTTTTAATTCACCACTAAACACGTGGCAAAACCAGCTGTGCAAAGCCAGCCTTACTATATAGCAGGCATCCTCAAACTGCGGCCCTCCAGCTGTTGGGAAACTACAACTCCCATCATTCCCACTGTTATAGATTATATAAATGCATGATGGGAGTTGTAGTTTCCCAACAGCTGGAGGGCCACAGTTTGAGGATGCCTGCTATATAGCAAGTAAACCTGTACATCTAGATCAGACTCAACTTGACAGGAGCTTATTATTTATTTTAAAGACACCCTGTCACATAGGTTACGCCCCCCTTGCTGAGGGGAGCACAAGCTAGTGCCAGACATGCTGTTTCCAGCGCTCTGTACCTTATTCTGTAAGATGCTGGAGTTTTAGAGCATTTAATGCTTACCGTATATACTCGAGTATAAGCTGACCCGAGTATAAGCCTAGGGTAAAAAATGCAGCGGCTACTGGTGCATTTTAAAAATAAAAATGGATACCAATAAAATTACATAGGCAGTTTAATGTCCCCCATAGGCAATTATAGGCAGATATATGGCCATATATGCTGGTATATGTCCCAAAAGGCACGTATATGGCCCCATAGGCATGTAATAGGCAGTTATATGTCCCCCATAAGCAGATTAAAGGCAGGTATATGGCCCCATACGCAGGTAATAGGCCAGCTTAGGCAGGTATAGGCACGTAGGCAGGTAATAGGGCCGGCTGTAGGCAGGTATAGGGCCAGTGTAGCAGTATAGGGCAGGTATAGGACCGGCTGTAGGCAGGTATAGGCAGCTTTAGGCAGTTTAAAAAAATAAAAAAACAATCACTTACCTGGCTCCCAGCTGCTCAGTCTCCCGCGCGCTTCTCGGCACAGGCGGGTGACGTCAGGCCGCGCACGCAGCGTGATGACACACGCTGCCTGTGCCAGAAACTCCGGACAGCAGAGTCTGCGACTGCCCGGAGTCCACTGCGGGGCAGGGAGCGCTCGCTCTGTGCCCCGCAGTGGTATCCCTTCACCTATATGCGCTCCGGAGGAGTCACATATAGGTGAAGGGATCGCGGACAGTGCCCGGACCAGCGCAGCGCCCGGACACTGTGCGCTCCCTCGGCAATCAGTTATATGCGCTCCCTGAGAAGCCGCATATAACTGAAACGTCCCTGTCAGCACTCAGGCCATCGCAGCGCCCGAGCGCCGACAGTGACTCGAGTATAAGCCGAGGGGGGATTTTTCAGCACATTTTTTGTGCTGCAAAATTCGGCTTATACTCGAGTATATACGGTAAATCTTATTCATGAGCAGGTATTAGCCCCGCCTGCCAGAGGCTAGTCCCGCCCACCTGACAGTTATTCATGTTTCGACCTAAAACGGACTCTTCATTATTCTTTTCTGGCTGAAAACTGCAGATTTGAGCATTAAATACTCAAACTGCAGCAACTTACAGAATAAGGGACACAGCGCTGGAAACAGCAGGTCTGACACTGGCTTGTGCTGCCCTCAGCAAGGGGGGCATAACCTATGTGACCGGTTCTCTTTAAAGTGACAGGGTGCTGTCCATTCGAGGGGGGGCTACATACATAACATAGGTCTAAACAATCGGAGGCTTAAAGGGAACCTGTCACATAGATTGTGCCCCCCTTGCTGAGGGTAGCACAAGGTAGTCAGACCTGCTGTTTCCAGCGCCGTGTCCCCTATGCAGCAGTTTTAGAGCATTTACCTCTCAAATCTTATTCATGAGTAGGTATTAGCTCCACCCACCATAGGCTAGCTCCGCCCACTGACATCATATGTTTCTACCTATTCAAAGTAATAGGTTTATTAGTTGAGGTGGGCGGGGCTAGCCTCAGGTGGGCGGGTTTGAAAAAAAAACTGACTCTGGAGGACTCTTCAAATGACTCTTCTGGCTGAAAACTGCAGATTTGAGCAGTAAATACACAAAAACTCCAGCATCTTACAGAATAAGGGACACAGCGCTGGAAACAGCAGGTCTGACACAAGTTTGTGCTGCCCCCAGCAAGGGGGCATAACCTAGGTGACAGGTTCTCTTTAAGAAGAAATGCCCGCTTCTACTTGAGGAGTTGATGATATAAACTTTCCTTTATTTCCTCGTGTTAAAACATGATGCAAGGGATAAATATCCAACAATGACCCTTCCGATAAAATAGGTCTCCGCTGCCGTGTTTCAGGTCGCTCTTGACCCTGAAACGTAGCATGAGACTCAATCAATAAAAGGCAGGTACTTAAGCACGTCCAAATAAGAGCACATGACCCAAAATTAGTAGAGGCGCCGTTAATACACCGTATGTTACAGGACTTTCATATATAGAGATGTTTGTGTGAAATTTATACTGAGATTTACATCAGGGATCTTCTTTCTCTCCAGGATGATAAACTAACAAAGAAGGAAATCCTGGACAACTGGAACATGTTTGTGGGAAGTCAAGCAACGAACTACGGTGAAGACTTGACGAGGCGGCACGATGAATTCTAACAGGCGTTTAGGCTTTCTGCTCCTGAACGAGCGTATAACACCCCAGCACATTGCTGGCCACGAACAGATTGGATTCCAATTGTGGCAATGGGGGACCCGAGGTGGCCGAAGCGGTGTATAATTTTACTAAAGACTGCTCAGGAATCACAGGACTGCTCCCATCTGGAGGCATCATGGAAAGTACGCCATCTGTGCCCCATCCTGCAGTCACTGTGTACACATGAATTTTTTTATTTTATTTTTTTTTACGTTTTCCCTCTTAACCCCCTCCTCCCCCATTCCCTAAGCTGCATCAAATTCGCTAAAGTCTATGAAATATCTTTCTAAATATGAGGACCACGCGTCGCAGCAATGCAGTAAACCGCTTCCTTCCTCAGAAGATGGTCATCTATAGGGACAGTGGTTGACATGGCAATCACTCTAATGTTCTCTTGCATGCTGTATTCTAATTGGCTCCTATGAACCTTGCCACTTTTCTCACATGGGTTGTATCTTCTAAACTTGATTCTTGGGACATTTTGCAAGATCCTCATCTTCACTTGTTCAATGAACCGTACCCGAAGTAGAAGTCAAGAACAGACATGGGCAATATGCTGTGCAGTCCCGTGCAAGATCTCCCGTAGCAGGGTTTTGCAGTTAAGATCCCCGCTCCCAGACTTTGGTCTTGACATCAGAAGATTTTTGTGTCTGTTACACTTCATTTATGCGCGACTGCCTGGTTGGTTGTTTTTTTTACATTTTTATTGAGCCATTTGAACAATATGTGTGTGCTCTGCCCACAATGTCATATTTTCAATAAAATTTAAAAAAAAATAAAATTGTGGAATTTTATGAAAATTCGTTGTAGAACCGTACGGCCCAGGTCGTATTACAGTTCTTGCTTCTGTCAGGATATCTCGAAAAATGTATCCAAATGTAAAGCATGGCGGTGCCATAGGAATCTACAAAGCAAATGGTAGTCTCATGAAAGGGGTTTTCTCGCTACAAAGATCATATCTGTAATGATGGGGACAGTAAAAATAAGCACTTTCGCAATTGGTTTGTATTACCTAAATCATTTAGTATAGCAGCTATGAGCTAATCTTTATGCGTCGAGCGCTAAATTAGCAGCCTGAGGTTGGGCCACAACCCCTTTATGGCGATTGGCTGACTGATATTTAGTTCAGCCTGTTGGGATACACGCCATGTGCTGGGATTGGCTGCATGCACTCTGCTTACTCCCCCTTTGAGCTGTGGAAAATGGAATTGAAACTAAGTGCCTGTATAATAAAGGCTGTCTGACCTCATCTCCCAGCTCTATGTGAAAGATCGGAGCAATTAGGCAATGTTCACACGGCGTACAGGACTGGGTGTTCGGGAGTAGCGCCGATACACGCGTACTCCCGCAATGTGGGGGGCCAGCAGCTTGCCGGCCCCATTGACATGCATTACTCGCGGTGTGTATGCGCTGCAAGTAATTGACATGTCACTTATCTCCCTGCGCGTACAATATGATCGTATTGTACGGGCGGGAAAAAGAGGGGTAATCCATAGTTCTCTATGAGAACTGTGGATTACCATAACTTGTGTGCATCTCGCTCGTATTAGAGCGCAAATACGCCGCAAAATGCACGCCGAAATTACCCCGTGTGAACATAGCCTTACTGAGTCTTTAGCTGCTAGATGCGCTCTCTTCCCCACCCCCCTCCCCCATTTAACACACATTCTGCCATCCCCCCGCGGCTGAGGGAACGGCACACAAACCGGACAAATACCGGTCGGATAAACCAACCGGTATTTGTCCATTGCCGTGTAAACGGCCCCTTACCGCACCGGCACACAAAGTAAATACCTATATGCAGAGTACGTGTGTGTATATGGGAAGTTTTATATCTACTTACATACTCCGCTTACACATTTATAGCCTGGATACTGTAACAAACAGAACTAAGCAAATGTTTTGAGTTGTTTTTATGCAAATTTAACTGGAAACTTAGTACATTATAGTCGCACAGATGACGGATTTATGTATAGACTATTAATGCCAGGATACAAGATTCAGTCATATCTATTCATCATTGTAAAGGAAACATTCTGCTGCTCCTAAAGAACAGAAGGATTTTATCCAATGGACGGTGCATAATCAGTTTACTAATTTAGACAGGACACTAATTTGCCTGATGCAACTGATAACTGGCTCCTCTAGCCTTAGTCTTCAACCTCTCCTGTTCTAATGTTCACACGACTTAACTGCGGGACGTAATTACGCCATGTGGACGGGGCGGGAGAGTGAGCGTGGGGCCGGCGCTTCGACGGCCCATTGACTTGCGTAAAATCCGTGGTAATTTCAATGTCAATTATCTCCCCCTCGGCGGATTTCGCGAGCATGGAAGGAGACGAAAACCATATTTTTCCTATAGAACTGTGGATTACTGTAATGAATTGGACGTTTTCAGCCTGTAATTTGCGCACTTTGGCGCGTAATTAAGGACCGAAATACGGCCCATTTTAAGCCGTGTGAACATGGCCTAAGGGCGACATGTCCAATAAGGGCTGCACCATTTTTTGGGTGTATTTTGCACCAAGAACTGTTCCTATAAAAATGCTTACACCAAAACTAGGCGCATTTGGGCCGGGCTGACACTTTAAATGTGCTTAAAGAGGTGCAAATAGCCACGGGGATTGCTTTGCCCCTTTTTGGTATACCCAAAATTTAGGCATTAAAATGTAATACAAGGCATACCATACCCCAGTTTTTTGACAGTTTTTTCGGCCATTATACATAATTTAAAACGTTTTTAACTGCCTGAGGGCGCCTCTTTTCTGACATGTCGTTTAAGGCGCCTCTTTTCTGACAGTCGCTCAAAAGGCCCGGGTTTTTCACACGGCTTTTTTCCCGAGGGTTTTGTGCCCATTTTGAGCGCACAAATCCCCCGTGAATAAGGGGCGGGGGGGGCGCCCCCCCGGCCCCCCATAGACAATGCTTTGTTTACGGCGCTCCGCGCCTAAAAAATTTTCAGTCACTTTCTCCCCCCGCGGCGGATTTGCCAGCGGGGAGGAGCAACGAATCCACTTTCTCTATGAGAGGGAGTGATTACGTAATGCTCCGACGGATTGGCGCGTATTGAAGCGCAAATTCCGTTTGCAAATAAGCCGTGTGAACGGGGCCTTAGGCGCCTCTTTTCTGACATGTTGCCCTAAGGCTTTACAGCAGAATGAGTTTCCAGGCAAGAATAGTACTAGAGCAGAGATGGTAAAGAAGGCTTCCATTTCTGAATTGCAAAATGAAAAAAAAATAATAATAATTTAAAAAGTAATGGCTTTATAAAACTTTCACTCATTCAGCACCTGATAGTCCAGAACCCACTGGTTCAGAACGTACCAAAATGCAGAACTGAGACACAGACTTATGTTTCCAGAATATCACGGTTACTCTTTTGGAAAGCCAACAGTCTTGAGAATCTGATGGAGGCCAGAGTGATGGATTTTGCACATTAAACCTTGACCTGATTGGCTGGAACGGAAGCAACCTGGAAATCTTAACTGGAGAGAAAAGAGTAACTGGAAGGATGGGGGGAGCCGTCAGAGGGGCTTCCAGCTGTAGACAAGCTGAGAAGGCAGAATAAGCCCTATGCCTGCATCACCGGCCGAGCTTCTTTAGCTTCCAACTGTACTCCAGAGCCGGAGAATCCTGTCCCTCCCTGTAATACAAAGATCAGGATACATATATCATCTACAGTTATTACACGATGGTGGGACCACTCTGATTAGGCGTTATATAATAAATAATATAGGGTATGGTAGGGTATGTCTCTTTGCTAACAGTAGTCATTCCAGATACACTGACCCCTATAACCCAGACCATGAGCAAGTAGACCTTAAAGTTACAATTTAATGTGGTTTTCCAGTTTTAAAAAACATTCTTAAAAAAAAAAAAAAAAGTATATAAAATAGTTGCATATTGAAAAACTAACAGTGGTGTCCCTTCAAAAAACAAAAACAAGACGCCCCTTTGCCCAAATTAACAATTAAGAATGGGTAAGAAATAGAAAATATTAATGTTCTAACATGACTAATCATTGTTTGTTTTTAATTATTGTTTTTAATTTTTGATTTTAGAGATTCTATTGAGAAAGATCTGACTTAGATCGAAACGTCTGTTTGTTACTAGAATCTGAGATAAATACGTGTTGATATGGATCACCACATATGAAGTCGGCTTTTTAATTGTCATTAGGAGTGATTAAAGTTTTGTAAAAATAAAAATTTAAAAAATGTTCAAATCGTTGGAGTGCAACCTATCCTTTTTTCATGTATATTCTCTTTTGGTGTGCACCCTTCAAAATGACCGTGAGTGCCGAGGATATAATCTCTATTTTCTATTTCCTTTGCCCAAATAGTCCTGCATTATGGCCAGAAAAATGGGAAAAGTTACAGATAACTAGTATTATCGCCTGCACCATTTAGTGAGCACATTATTCATTCTAAAAACTAAAACACTGTAAAAAAAAAAAAAAAAAAAAAAAAAAAAAAAAACACACAAACGAGTCAACTGCTGTTTTTTGTTCATTCTGCCTCCCAAAGAAAAATGAAAGAAAAATGGTCTCCCAGAAGATCGTATGGACGCCAAAATGGTACAAATGAAAACTCCTGCAAAATACAAGTCATTCTAAAGCTCCATCAACAGGAAAATAAAAGTTTTAGGATATGTTCACATGGCGTATTGTGGCCCATACGCCGGATGTTGTAGAAGTATGCAGCGCGTACTTTTAAAGTGCTGACAGATGGCTCCCATTGACAGCATCCCACATGATTACATCGGGTAATCATAGCTTTCAATGAGAGCTACGAATTACTGTATTTGCCGGCCGTAATTCAGGCGTATTGAAGCGCCGAATTATGACCGCAAATATGCATTGTGAACATACCCCTAAGGGCTTGTTCACACGGAGTTCACACTCCGTGTTACAATCGCTTATAGGATCCGTCTTGGGGTCCGCTCGGTCGGTCCCCAAAATGGATCAAACAATTAGCAGGGAGATTATCAATGCTCTCTATGACGAGCAGACAGCGGCGTTCAGATGAGGGGTCGCCGCTGCGTGTTTCAAAAGCGCCGCTTGGGTCCGTCTTGAAAAGAATTGACATGCAATTCTTTGCAAGACGGAGCTGAGCTTTTGAAACACGCAGCGGTAATCCCTCATCTGAACGCCGCTGTGTGTTCGTCATAGCCCGCAGTGATAAACCCACTGCTAATGGTTCAGGTCCGTCTTGGGGACCGACAGTGCGGACCCCCAAGACGGATCCTATAAGCGCTTGTAACACGGAGTGTGAACTCCGTGTGAACAAGCCCTAAAAGGTCGTGAAATGGGGCGACAAAAACAATATTTAAACATTTTCGTTGTTTAAAAGTAGTAAAACACAACAAAATCTAAAAAAAAACCCACAATGCTGGAATTTCACATTGTTTTCCCCCCACCCATTGCAAAAAATAAAATACAATAAGGGTATGTTCACACGGCTTATTTTGGGGCACATTTTGCAGCGTACTGCACTCTAATGCGAGCGAAATGTGCCCCAATCATTATGGTAATCCTTAACTCTCAGAGGACTTTGGAATACGCCTCCTCTCCCCGCTCATACAATACGATTGTATTGTATTAGTGGGGAGATAAATGACATGTCATTTATTCGTGGCGTGAGTAATGCATGCCAATGCGGCCGGCGGGCTGCCGACCTCACCGCGCCGCGGGAGTACGCGCCGATCAGCGTGACTCCACGAACACCCGCCGTAATTGCGAGGCGTACAGTACGCCTCGCAATTATGACGTGTTAACATAGCCTAAAAAAGGAATAAAGGGCGAAGGGTGAGGAGAAATGCCACATACCCTCTGTAACACGATGATGTCCTTCTCAGTCATCTTATCGCCACTAATCGGGTCAGTCATATCTTTCTTGATGAGTTTTTCCACGCATTCCAGGGTCACCACTACTCCTCTGAAGAGCACAACATAAAAGAGGAATTTATTAACAATAGTTTGTCTGAAATGTCAGGATAATATAGACCCCGATCAGCCATAACATGAAGGGGATACAACAATGATTACCTGGAAACAATGACCACTGCTGAGGAGCGAGCTGTATTAGGCAGCAAAAGAACAGTCTGGTTCACCCAAAAATTAACTGAAAAGCTACTGGTAGCCAATAAAATAAATATGTAGTTACAGGCAGTCCCCGGATTACGAACAGGGTAGGGATTGTAGGTTTGTTCTTAAAGGGGTTGTCTCACTACAAGGATTGCTTTTTATGTTAAAGATCTTGCAAAAACAAGTCACTGCAATATGTGTACATTACCAGTGTCCTACCTATTCTGAGATATCCCCTCTTGTATGGGCTGCATCAGCTCCTCAGGTCACTATAGCTATAGGTCTGTTTGATCTCTCCTGATAGGCTGCCAGCGCTGGTTGCTATAGCTACAGACCTGACTTCTACTGCAGCCTAGTGGAAACCAGTAAACACGCCCCTGAATTCAAGATGAAACCAAGAAAACACGTCTGAGGTGAGAAGAAGCAAGGTAGTGAGACAACCCCTTTAAGTTGAATTTGTACGTAAGTTGGAAAAGGTACACTTATTAAATGTAACTCCAGCAAAAAAAATTTAAAAAAAATAGTTTTGGATAGTGCAGGGAAGGGTAAACATCCTTTTTACATTTATTTTGCTGTCTGTGCCCCTGTTTAGAAGATTTCACCTCACTTTCTTTCATGTGTTGCTGTGCCCTGCTGGCACTTGTAGTTCCACAGCTACTGGAGCTACAAGTGCCAGCTTGCCACAGCAGCAAATGTTGAACACATCTACTAATTAGTTCATGTGTAGTATGGCATGCTGGCACTTCTAGTTCCACAACCACAAATGCCAACATGCCACACATGTACTAATTGTACAAGTGCTGATACAGCAAAGTATTGTATGTTACATTGGAGGTGGCTGGGGATGGGTAGGAGAAACTAGGAGCAGTAAGAACAGACCTGCCATGCGCAAGACCAGAGCAGTGGGAGGGAGAGTTTTTGTGGAGGCCCGAAGATGAAGGCTCCCAGTGCAAGGCAGGAGGAAGGTTTTTTTTAAAAAAAAAAAAAAAAAAAAAAGAGCTACTGTCCTGTACCTGCGGTAAGACGCAGTGGGCCGAGGAAGGCTTGCAGTGTTGTGACGTTATTGTGGGTCATAACTGTGTGATGTTAGCACTTTGAGCCACACCCCACAGGTCTACATCTGTAACTAGGGGCCACATGTATGAAAACTGTATGTCCAAAACTCTCTGTTGCCCATAGCTACCAATCAGGTCGCCCCTCATTTTTCCAGATCACTATATGAAATGAAAAGGGCGCTGATTAAATGCTATGGGCAACAAATCGTTTTAGACCTAGACAGTTTTCATACCTGTGGGCCTAGGAGACAGATGTAAATCAGAAGTCGGGGACTGCCTGTACTCGCCTTCCTCGGCTGCTCCGTTCCAGCACCTGGTCTCCCCAATGCTACCACTCAATGGCTGCCGCTGACACGTGCCACTCATTTACATCACAATTCGGATGTGAACAGCTCCAAAAGTGATACAAGTAGAGGCACGTGACCGCTGCATCGATGTCCCCATTTGAAAGAAGACAGAAGGTAAACAGAAGACCTGGAATTGGGCACCGGCAGGTTATTTTATAATGAACTGGACAACCCTTTAACCCGTTAAGGACCGGGCGTTTTTTTTGGGGGGGGGGGGGGGTGACACGTTCGTTTTTCCCTCCTCGCCTTCTGAAAGCCATAACTTTTTTATTTTTCCACCTAAATAGACACGAGGGCTTTTATTTTGCGGGACAAGACGTACTTTCTAATGGTGTTATTCACTATACTATAGAATATTCTGGGAAACCGCAAAAAGATTTCAAGTGGGACAAATTGTGAAAAAAAAACGTATTTCCGCTATGTTTGCGGGGGTTTTTGCTTTTCGGGTTAACTTGGTCAATACAATGTGTTACCTGTATTCTACAGGTTGTTACGCATCGCAATCCCAAACGTAGGGTTCCCGTTAGTTTGGTACCGTAAAAAAATTCCAAACTTTTTTTTTGAAATTTGCGCCACGACGCCATTTTGTGCGACCAATAACTTGTTTGTCTAACACCTACGGACGTCAGTGAGGGGGCATTTTTTGCGGGCTGAAGTGTACTTTCTATCGCTAGCAGTTTGGAAGGCATGTGACTTTTTTGATCATTTTTATTCCATTTTTTGAGTGACAAAAAAATGACCAAAAAACGCAATTTTGGCTTTTGGAATTTTTTTTTCTACGGTGTTCAGCGTACCGGGATAAATGATGTTTATTTTTTAAAAGATGGACTTTTTCGGAGCGCGGTGATACCAAATATGTACTTTTTTATTATTTTAATGGTTTTTTGTAAATGGTTGAAAGGGGGTGATTTGAACTTTTATCTTTTTTTTTGTACTTTAAAACTATTTTTTTTTTTTTTTTTTACTGTAACATTTAGTCCCCTATGGTGCTTGACCACTAGGGGGGACGATTGTAATACAGCCTAATGCATTGCATAGGCAAAAGCATTAGGGTGTACAAAGATGGTGGTTTCCCCACTTCCTGTCTAGGGCCGGAAGTGGGGGCAAACCGGCAAATGTAAGTGACGGGAGCCTTCACAGGGCTCCCCACCACCATGCCCGGTCGTCGGATCGGCACAGCATAGCGCGGCACCGATCGTCATTCAGTCAGACGCCGCGGCCATCTTTGCCGCGGTGTCTGACGGGTTACACAGCACCCGCCGGCGCTGTTACTGCCGGATGTTAGCTGCGATCAGCCGCTAACTCCCAGCGGTTGTGCGGGGGGGGGGTTTGGGTCGCGGAGCGATCCCCCTGCAAAGCCCCTTAGCGGCCCTGGGACATTCTCATACGCCCAAGGTCATTAAGGGGTTAAAGAGAACATGTCCCATAGGTTATTCCCCCCTTGCTGGGGGCAGCACAAGCTAGTGTCAGACCTGCTGTTTCCAGCACTGTGTCCCTTATTCTGTAAGATGCTGGCGTTTTAGTGCATTTACCCCTCAAATCTTATTCATGAACAGGCGTTAGCCCCGCCCACCCGGCAGTTATTCACATGTCTCTGCCTGTTCAAAGTAATAGGTTTATCAGTTGAGGTGGGCGGGGCTAGCCTCAGGTGGGCGGGGCATGGAAAAAACCGACTCTTTGAATGACTCTTTTCTGGCCAAAAAAAAGATTTGAGCATTAAATACTCGAAAACTGCAGCATCTTACAGAATAGGGGACACAGCCCTGGAAGCAGCAGGTCTGACACTAGCTTGTGCTGTCCTCAGCAAGGGGGGCATAATCTATGGGACAGGTTCCCTTTCAAGTTGTTGTGTTGAAAGCAGAAACATGGGCTGACCTGTGTCCACACAGACATACACAATGGGCCTTATGTATGAAAACGGTCTAGAAGCAAGACCGTCTTTGTTGCCCATGGCAACCAATCAGAGCCCATAGCAACCAATCATAGCCCATAGAGACCAATCACAGCTCATAGCAGCCAATTGGACCTCAGCTTTTATTTCCTAATCCGCCCTGGAAAAATGTAAGCTGAGCTCCAATTGGCTGCTACAGGCTCTTATTGGTTGCTATGGGCAACAAAGACGGTCTTAGTGCTAAACCAGCGGTTCTCAACCTGTGGGTCGCGACCCCGGCGGGGGTTGAACGTCCAAAACACAGGGGTCGCCTAAAGCCAGGGCGGCCGGCCGGAGAGCTGAGGGGGGTGCGGCAATGGCTTAATAGTTGCAGGGAGGAGCGCTGTGGGCGCCGCACTATGCAGGCAGCTGCAGGGAGGGGCGTGGCGGCGCCGCCGTTTGAATTACTGAGGGGAGGGGGAGCAGTGGGCACCGTTACTTTCAGCATTGGTGGCTCAGTGAGCCGCTCCCGTGAGCGGCGCTGCGGCGAGTACGGACTTACGTCCCGCTGGTCCTTGTGGGCGGTGCGTGCAGGACGCTGAAAGCGCGCTGCATCACGCGCCCACATCACGTATCAAGCATCAGGAACAGCCCTGCCGTACTCAGTGCAGAGAGAACGCTGATCCTCTACGGCAGGGCAGTTCCTGACTGCAAGGTAATTTAGTGTAAAACACACACACACACATCCATAGCATCATGCAATGTCTGTGTGTGGTACAAGTAATATGTTATTAACCTGTTACTTGTACCACACACAGCCATTACATTTACCCCCCTTACAGGGGGGACTGTGAGTGGCACATGAGGGGTCACATATGTAACCCCTCATGTGCCAATCACAGCCTCCCCCCTCCCCGGACAAGGTTACATCTATGTAACAGCTCTGAGCGGTACCTTTATATGTATGTGACATGTAGAGGTACCACGCGGAGGCGTCACACATATGTAACCCCCCCCCCCCCCATGTACCCCTCACAGGCCCCCCTGTATAAGGTTACATCTATGTAACGGCTCCGAGCGGTACCTTTATATGTATGTGACATGTAGAGGTACCGCTCAGAGGCGTCACACATATGTAACCCCTCATGTAGCAAAATTACAGTTTTGAAGTAGCCATCAAAATTATTTTTTGGTTTGGGGTCACCGCAACATGAGGAACTGTATTGCGGGGTCACGGCACTAGAAAGGTTGAGAACCACTGTGCTAGACAGTTTTCATACATAAGGCCCAACGTGTTGTCATTATCAATTTCAACCACCAGGTGTCAGTGTGTATCTACACAGTTGATCCTGGCGCCGGCTATTATCACGCACATTCTGGAATACAGAAAAAACTGTCCGTCTAGACTGCAGATGAGGAAGGACGTCCGCCTCACTGGTGGAGACAGAAATGGCAGAAAATAACACACATGCTGCTCATAGACTATACATGAGGAAACGGCAATCTGTCCAAATAGCCCATGTGTGCTCCTACTGACACCAGTACAAACAATAGGATGGGTATTAGGGCTTGTTCACACGACGTTTTGGGTCCGTTTTGGATGCGTTTTACGGATCCATTTTTAATCTGTGAAAACTGGATGCAAACTGCATCCAAAAAGCGGATCCAGAAAACGCAACAGCTGATCCTTTTTGGATGCGTATTGGATGCGTTTTGCATGCGTTTTACGGATCCGTTTTTTTGGATCCGTTTTTTCAATGCTTTATTTAAATCAACCTATCAAACTGCAATTTAAATATAATATAACCTATCATTGACCAAGAAAAAACCCTTTTTTTAACTAGTGTCAATCAACTGTACATACACCTATGATTTTAGAACCCGCCCCCCTATTTTTTTTTTTTTTTAAATCAACCAATAGTTTTCAAACTCACCCCATGTAAATGAATTAATAACAATAATTTATAAACTAAATATTTATAAACTAAATATATATTTAGTATACATATATATATTTATATAAATATACATTTATATACTATTAAATACATTTATAATATTATATACATTTATATTATATATAAATACTATACAAAAGTGTATATATATATATATATATATATATATATATATATATATATATACATACATACACACACAATTTATATAAATATATATATAACATTTACTGTATATAACCCAAACATAATATTCAAATTTTATATTTAATTTAAATCCCATGCGTTTTACGGATGCGTTTTTGGAATCGACAACGGATCCAAAACGCACCCACATGTATGCTGCGCTTTTGGATCCGCTTTCAGGATGCCAAAAGCGCACTCCATTATTTCCTATGGGGATTTCTCTTGCATAAAACGCAAGAAGAATTGACATGTCAATTCGTAAAACGGATCCGAAAAGCGGATCGCGAAAAGCGCATCGCTGTTCACACGAGTGATCGCCGATGCGCTTTTGCCATTGAAAGCAATGTTAATCACACTGACAATTGTTAGATCCGTTTTGCGGATCCGTAAAACGGATCACAAAAACGTCGTGTGAACAAGCCCTTAGAGGGGAGCAGGGATCTCCATATGATATAGAATGAGAATGGGGTCAGGAGTGAAGCGCCCACAGCATCAGTAACGCTCACTCCTCATGACATGGAGCTAGCGACCTATATAAAACGTATGAGGCTTCTATCAAATGAGAGTTCACGTTGACACCAGCGCTGCTCTACCAACTTACGAGGGCCGCAGAACCGCACAGGGTACGGAGTTGCCCAGCATGTCTCGCGTCACAGCGCACACATAACGGTCTTGGCGGTTAATAAGACCCACACGATCCACCTTGTCATCTACCAGAGTGAACTTCACGGAGACCAGGTCCTTCATCTTCAGGGGCCTCCCGCTCATGGGGCAGTACACAGTCTTGTCCTGTATCAGAGAACAGCAGAGACGGCTATAAACGGTACCTGAAAAGTGACTGCTGCCATTCTATAGTATTCCTGTATATCGGGCATATAAAGGAAAAGAAAAGAAAAGAACTCACCGGCTTTTTCACAAGTGTTGTTTTGGCTTCTGGCGTCAGTGATGGGATCCAAAAGCTGGGGAGCTGCTTGTTCTTCTCGTCACCGTTCTGCTGACTGCTGCTGCCGGCCTCTGCCGCCCTGCTGCTCTCTGCTCATAGAAAAAGATAGAAGTCTCATATCTTATTTTACACATCGGATAAAAGCAAATGATCAAATATTCTTTATCTGGTGTAACTGGAATCTTCCTTAGTAGCAGTGACACACAAGTGAGGCGCACGTCACATGGCAGCCGTGAGGCGTGGACGCTACCTGCTTTCCTTGTAAAAGGATTAAGTGGTTTACTGATGATTGACATCTCTTTATCCAGGAACACTTTCATTTTGGATTCTTTGGCAGCTTTGTTCAATTCCTCCATTTCTGTTTTCTTCTCGTTCTTCTGTTTCTCATACGCCTGTTTGACGGAGGAAAACAAAGTTCGTTCATTAATGGGGTATTCTCAGCACAAGGATTGGCTTTAACCCCTTAAGCCGAACGCCTGAAAAGTAGTTAATAGTTTTGACAGTTTCTTTAGTCCATGATGTGCCACTGTTTTTTGAATTTCAATGACTATATGTATTGCTGCCACACCAGTGTGCATTTGTGCTTTTTTTAAACAAAGTTTTTTCATGTGCAAAACCAAATGTTTTTTTTTACTTTATGCAAGGGAGTAGTGGCGGACTCCATTTTGGTTTTTGTACCTCACCCACTTTATCAGGTTTTAAATCAGTGCAGTGTGCTTTGAAGCAGGTCTCTTCGCTCCCTGAAGTGTGCTGGTCTGAATAGGACCCAATAGAGGTAACGTTAGCGTAGGACCCACTTGCTGAGGTCCCGGTGAAGTTTCGGAAGTGGGCTTAAGCAGTTCTGGCCAGAAGTGTGAACAAAAAACCTCATTTTTTTCCATATATCTTAGTTAGCAGTAATGCTTTTTCAAAATTCCTATGTCCTTTTTGATAGTTTCTTTAGTCCATGAGGTGCCACTGTTTTTTGAATTTGAATGAAAAGTAGTTAATGACCAGAACATTTTTTTTAGTTTTTGCCTCCTTGCGTTTCAACAGTTGTAACTTTTTTATTTTTTTCAATGACACAGTTGTAGGAGGCCTCATTTTATTCGAGCCGAATAGTAATTGCAGGATTTTATTTTTTTTTTTTTTTTTTTTTTACACCATTCACATTTTACACTTAATAAATTGTAGATTAATTCTACAGGTTATTACAGTCGCGTGGATACCTAATATGTGTAGTTTATTTTGTGTGCGTAATATATTCACAATTTATTAAATATATATTTTTATTTTATTATTTATTTTTTCATTCATTTTTTTTTACACTTTTTTTTTTTTTTTTTTTAAAACACACTTAGTAATGTATTATTCACACAGTGTTTCCTGGTCACTGGCTTACACAGACAGCTCTAGGGGCACTCTGGGTCCCCAGGGCTGACTGTGCAGCCGTTCCCTGGGCTCTGTGTCGCCGGGCGTTCTCATCACCCGACAGAGCAGGGAAACCCTTTGATTGCACTGCGGTGACGATACGCCGCAATCAAAGGGTTAAAGCATCGGCGAGCAGAGGTTTCCTCCGCTCCCCGGTGCTCGCAGGAGATGCTCTGGGATCAGGGCTGTGTAGTACAGCCCCGAACCTGGCGCAGCTGCGGCGCTCGGGCGCCGCAAACTCCAATGTCTGCAGCGACGCCAAAAGACGTCGCTGCAGACGAACGACCCGTCGTCGAGCGGTCGTTAAGGAGCTAAGAATGTAAGCACAGGTACAGACTATTACCAAAACATTGCTGTTCCGATTTGGCTTCTTTTTGTAGTTAGGGCATGTTCACACAGGGTCTTGCAGCATGTACCGTGTGTTTAGCAGGGTGCGCTGCTAAGCGCTTTCTTCTAAAGCGCAGGCGAGATGGGGAGCGGCCCTCAGCAGGCCCTATTGACTTTCATTATCCCGGTCACTTCTTTCTGCCAGCGTTCATTACCTAGCAGGGAAGACAGCAGGTAATCATAGATCTCTATGAGAGCTACGATTACCATAATTACAGGGCTGCAATGCGTCCCGAAATACGACCTGTAATAAGCCATGTGAACATACCCTTAGAGCTGTTCTCATCTCCTGCTTGTGTACACAAGCTTCCCTAGGTTACTGATCATCTCACTCTGCTCTAGCAGTCGATGGTAAAATCACTTCCTGCGGTGTCTAATCAGCAGCACAGGAGCTTGTCTCTTAGGCTATGTTCACACGGCTTAACTGCGGGACGTAATTACTCCCCGCAATTACGCCGTGTGGACGGGGGCGGGAGCGGGGGAGGTAGCCGGGGAGGTAGCCGGGGGCGGCACTACGCCAGCCCATTGACTTGCATTACCAGCGGCGCATATACGCCGCTGGTAATTCACATGTCACTTATCTCCCCCTTCGGCGTATTCGCCGAGCAGGGAGAGGAGACATAATCCCTAGTTCTCTATGAGAACTGTGGATTACCGGAATGCATGGGCCGTTTTCAGCCCGTACTGTGCGCACCTCGGCGCGTACTTACGGACCGAAATACGGCCCATTTTAAGCCGTGTGAACATAGGCCATGTTCACACGGCTTATTTGCAGGGCGTAATTACGCCCCGCAATTACGCCGTGTGGACGGGTATGGGGCGGGAGCCTGGCACCTCGCCGGCCCATAGACTTTCATATAGACTTTCATATTCGTATACGCGCCGCTGGTAATTCGCGTCACTTATCTCCCCCCGCGACGGATTCGCCGAGCAGGGAGAGGAGACGTAATCCATAGTTCGCTATGAGAACTGTGGAATACTGTAATGACTGGGACGTCTTCCAGCCGTAATTTGCGCAGTACGGCGCGTAATTACGGACTGAAATACGTCCAATTTTAAGCCGTGTGAACATAGCCTTAGGGACAAACTTTAACCCTTTAGAGCTCTGTAGCCTTGACCACTGCTGTTTAGGCTTTTCCATCACCAATTTCCCTCTAACAGGCTAAGCTAGTAATAGAAGAGCTAAAATTGAAGTCATTGCTGAAGATCCTTAAAAAGCCTGAACAAGAACCGGGAGCCTGCCGCTCTAGGACCGCCCACAGCCTGAACAGGAAGCGGGAGCCTGCAGTTAGCTGTGAAGAGCAGACTCTGAAACAGCTAGATGGGAAAACCCCTTTAATGCTACAAGGTTTTTATGAACAAGAGAAAAACTCCACCAGATTATAATTCTACAACCCACCCCCTTACGCACGTTTCTAGAACATCATCTATCACGTTGTGGAAGGGCTGCAGATTCTCACTCTGTAACGTATGTGGCTTCTGACACAGATTCCCCCCATGATATCTCGTCTGACGATCTATTCTCAATGCTAATAACATAAAAAAATTATATTTTACCTTCATTTGACGAGCGATCTCCTTTTTCTGATGTAAGATATACTCTAAAATGGCTTCCTTCTCGAAAATGTAGCCATCTGGCCTAGACCAAACAAAACAAAAGACAGTTTGTTACTATTAGGCCCAGTTCACACGGCTTATTGCCTGCGTAATTGCGGGGACGGGGGCCGTCATTATAGACTGTCATTATCTACGGCGCATACACGCCGTAAATAATTGGCATGTCACTTTCTCCCCGCCCGGCATATTCGGGGAGGAGAGACGGAATTCATAGTTCTCTATGAGAACTGTGGATTACCGTAGTTACTGGGACGGATTGGAGCCGTACTGCAGCGCAAATACGGCGCGCAGTACGGCTCCAATCCGCGCCCAAAAAAGCCGTGTGAACGAGGCCTTAGGCCCCGGCCCCGCCCCTTATTCACTCCGGATTTGTGAGCGCAAAACCGGCTCACAAATCCGTCGGGAATAAGCCGTGTGAACACGGCCTTATTATGCCACCAATTCACCTCTGACCCCAAAACCACAGACAGTTTTGTCCATAATGGCATTGCCAGATTTTTTTTTCTTTCGTTTCCTCATCTTTGCCTTCCAAGTGACTTCGTTGTTTACTTTTTCTATCATCATAACCGCCTGAGGTATTGCTTCATATATTGCATATAACTAAAGGGGTGTCCCCACCTTGCACTCGGATGACAAATCAATAGGATAAGGCATCAAGATCCGATAGGTGAAGGTCCCAGAGTTATGACCCACACATACAGCTCTGGAAAAATTTAAAGAGACCAATGCAAAATTTTCAGTTTTTCTGATTTTTCCCTTCAATGGTAAATTTTTGTAGAAAAATGTACATTGTTATTTTATTATATGAACTACTGACATTTCTCCGAAATTCAATGCAAAAAAATTTATCTTTATTTGCAGTAAAGGAGAAATCTTCAAAATAATAAAAAAAAGAAGCAGCAGAGCTGTCAGACCTCAAATAATGCAAAGTAAACAAGTTCATATTTCTTAAGAAACAATAAGACTAATGTTTTAAGTCAGGAAGAGTTCAGAAATCAATATTTGGTGAAATAACCATGATTTTTTGGCCTATTCCTAGCACTTATTTTGCCATCCAGCTTGTCCTATTGCAAGAGGATTGTGAAGACCACAGCAGTGTTTTTTATACTTTCCTTCATTAAATAAGATTTGGTTCAGGTGATCACCTAATCAGAAGCACATTAAGTAGAATGAGGTGGACTTTGGTTGGAATTCAACTGACGCTGGAATGGAACGGCTGTCAGACATGTAGAGAGGTTGATTTTTAGAAAACCGTGCAGTGGTCTCTTAATTTTTTCCAGAGCTGTTTTTTGGGAACAAGCCAACAACATCTGTGCAGAACAGACTCTGTCGCACAACTCTCCACTCTATTCTATGCGAGTTCTCCGTTCAGGTGTGCAGTGTGTTCACTAGCACATAATTTGCACACCAAAGCATTAGGTCTTTTATTCAGTTCTTGTGACCAGTGTGTGCTGAAGCTGGGTTTATGACACTTACGTTACCCCCGGGTCTTTGCATGGCTGTAGCGACAAGCAGCAACAATCAAAATCTTTCACGGCGTCTTTGCTGAGACGAACTGTCTGAGTGCCGTATCCCGAAGCAGCTGAAAAACACAACTGGTCACTGTGCGATTCACCAAAGAACAATGAAAGAAACTCTTAGCATTTATACAGGCAAACTATATGAGGGTACCTTATTGGAAAGGGACTCTCTTTTATAACCAACAGCGTAGACCAGGCCGCTGCCACACCAATAATATGAAAACATTAAAAGGGGTTGTATCACAACATTGATTCATCTTACCTCAGTCCTGTTTTCTTGGTTTAATTTTGAATTCAGGGGCGTGTTTACTGGCTTCCACTAGGCTGCAGGAGAAGCCAGGTCTGTAACTACAGCAACTAGAGCTGGCAGCTTATCATGAGAAATCTAACAGGTCTGTAGCTATAGCGACCTGAGGAGCTGATGCAGCCCATACAAGAGGGGATATCTAGGAATAGGTAGGACACTGTTAATGGACATATATTGTAAAGTGACTTGCTTTTGCAAGATCTAACATAAAAAGCAATCCTTGTAGTGAGACAACCTCTTTAATTGTATTTAAAGAGGCAAAGCACTACAGACAACCTCTTCTTATATTCCACATAACTGTATGTGGAGCCAAGGCCCAATTCACACCTGTGTCGGAGGTCCCAATAAAAAAAAAAAAAAAAGTAGCCTGCAGCGCTACTTTTTACTTTCAAACGCAGGACATCAAGCTGGAAGCGAAACTACCATTATAGTCAATGTGGTCCATCAGGTGCCCTTGGTATCCATCATGAAATGGATCTAGCAACGCCACTATTTTAGTTTTTCTGTTCCTATGGACCAGATTTGTGTCTAGAAAAGCTCAGGTTTGCCCAACAGATATTTGGGCTAGACGTCCCTTTGAGCCTTTATTTGGTAAGGACTGTCTTGGTAACACATCTGCCGGGGGTGACTGGGTGATTAAGACTGACATGGACAGGACCAAGAGGGTCCTCTTCCTTTGTCTGCACCACAATCGGCATTGATTGAGATTCTTACGGTGTTAAATGATTGGGTGTAGCTACAGGGGGTGCAGAGGTCAGCCTGGAGCCTCAGGGGGGCCCAAAGGCCCCTTCTATTGCATGAGAAGATACCAGTATAATAAATGGCAAATGGTAGTTCAGGGCCCTTTTACAGATTTTGCACTGGGGCCCTGATGCTTTAAAATGGTTGTCTCACTACAAGGATTGCTGCTTAAAAGGTAAAGATCTTAAGGCCATGTTCACACGGCTTAAAACTGGACGTATTTCAGTCCGTAATTACGCGCCGTAGTGTGCGAATTACGGCTGGAAGACGTCCCAGTCATTGCTGTAATCCACAGTTCTCATAGAGCACTATGGATTTCGTCTCTCTCCCTGCTCGGCGAAAACGCCCAGGGGGGAGATAAATTGACATGTGAATTACCAAGGCATTTTATGCGCCGGCGAGGTAATTACGCCCTGCAAATACACCGTGTGAACCTAGCCTAAGAGTTAAAGATCTTGCAAAAACAAGTCACTTTGCAATATGTGTCCATTAACAGTGTCCTACCTATACCTAGATATCCCCTCTTGTATAGGCTGCATCAGCTCCTCAGGTCGCTATAGCTACAGACCTGTTTGATCTCTCATGATAGGCTGCCAGCACTGGTTGCTCTAGCTACAGACCTGGCTTCTACTGCAGCCTAATAGAAGCCAGGAAACACACCCCTGAATTCAAAATGAAACCAAGAAAACAGGACGAATCAATGTAGTGAGACAACCCCTTTAATTACGCCTCTGGTTGGAATCATGCATTAGTGCTGGAGGGCTGCTGTCAATAACAACTGTCCTCCAAAATCACAGCTGCTGTTCCCAGTGCAATCAGTGTCAGGCAAATGTATGTTGTAGGCAGGAAAACAACCCTGTCCTGCACAGGAACACAAAATGATGTGGGAAGAGGTTAAAGGGGTGTTGCTATCATAGACACTGACTGTGTATCACTGGGAGATGCAATCAATGTCAGAACAAGTCTCAGGAACGCCTCTTTCTGAACAGAGTAGTCGCTGTGCTTGCATGCTCACTCTCTATTCATTTCAATGAGTGTTCCTGCAGCTGAGCAGTTGCATTCGGCTGTACTCAGAACTCCCGCTGAAATGTATGGAAAGTGACCGTGCAAGTGCAGCAATTACTGTTTCAGGGGCAGGTTCCAGGGGTGGGACTCGCACCTATCCGACTATCGATAAGCCTCCAACGTCAGCGATGGGAACAGCACTTTAATGCTACACAGAGAATAAGAAGTCATCCTGTCTGCTGTGATAGATTTCCTGCGGCAAATAGCAGCGATTCCTTTAATAATGTGATATTTATGTGTTTCTATTCTACTTCTATATATTTTACAGAGCAAATCCCAAAAACTAACATTGTAAATACAAGACTTGCCTTATAATAAAAGACCCCGCACAGATTGACACCAACCTGTATCTTTCCTTTTCTCATAGTAGGTGTAGACAGCTCCGGCTGTGCAGTTTTTTCCGTGCCTCGTCATTTTCTGGCATGTAATGCTGTAAGACAGAATATATATATTTTACACCAATATTATGTACATCGGAAACATCTATAGGACAAGAACCGCCACAGACCATGCATGAACAAGAACAGAAGCTCCTGTGGATGCAGAGAGTGACTCCACATAAGTCTAGACAGGCATCAACATTGCACATTTGGCACAGCTACTACAGCACTCGCTTACATGTCCCTGCAAGTACCTAATGGATGCCCCGAGAGCACATCTTTAAAGGAGAACATCCATTTGAACAACAGGAGGAGCCACCAATCGCTGCAGTTTCATTGGTAGAAACCCTCAGACATCAGCTGTGATCAGAGGTGTCTGTTACTTACCTTTCACCAAATGAGCAAAACTTAAAAGGGGTTGTCTCACTATAAGGATCGCTGCTTTTTATGTTAAAGATCTTGCAAAAACAAGTTACTTTACAATATATGTCCATTAACAGTGTCCTACCTATTCCTAGATTTTCCCCTCTTGTATGGGCTGCTCAGCTCTTGGGTCACTATATATACACGCCCTGTTTGATCCCTCCATGATAGGCTCCAGCACTGGTTGCTATAGCTACAGACCTGTTTGATCCCTCCTGATAGGCTGCCAGCACGGGTTTTGTATAGCTGCAGGACCGTTTGACCTCTCCTGATAGGCTGCCAGCGCTGGTTGCTATAGCTACAGACCTGGCTTCTACTGCAGCCTAGTGGAAGCCAGTAAACACGCCCCTGAATTCAAAATAAAACCAAGAAAACAGGACTGGCAAGATGAATCAATGCAGTGAGACAACCCCTTTAAAGAGAAGCTGTCACATAGATTATGCCCCTCTTGCTGAGGACAGAACAAGCTAGTGTCAGACTTGCTGTTTCCAGCAATGTGTCCCTTATTCTGTAAGATTCAGGAGTTTTAGAGTATTTAGTGCGCAAATCTGCAGTTTTCAGCCAGAAAAGAGTCCAGCTTATTCAGGAGCAAGAGTTAGCCCCACCCACCCAAGGGTAGCCCCGCCCACCTGGCAGTTATTCACATGTTTCTACCTATTCAGAGTAATAGGTTAATCAGTTGTGAGGTGGGCGGGGCTAGCCTCAGACGGCAGAGCATAAATTATACTGACTCTTTTCTGGCTGAAAACTGCAGATTTGAGCATTAAATACTCTAAAACTCCAGCATCTTACAGAATAAGGGGCACAGCGCTGGAAACAGCAGGTCTGACACTAGCTCGTACTGTCCTCAGCAAGAGGGGCATAAACTATGTGACAGGTTCTCTTTCAGGGGCTCATCCGTTATGTAAGAAAAACTAATAGGCAGCTCCTGAAGGGGTTGTCTCACTACAAAGATTAGCTATCAGAATGTAGGAAATAGTTAATAAAGACTTTTTCCAAAAACATTGCTTTATTTTCCTTTGATAAAGGAGATTTTATCTGCTCTGAGTGCACACAGGTTTCTCTGGTTACCGTCCTGCTCCCTCTTTGTCTTATCTGATAGAAAGGAGTGACGTCACCACAGGTCAGAACACAGGACTCCGGCAGCTTAAGAACACTGTGTGCCATCTTTAACAAACAGAGGAGACTAATTACTTTTGTTTACTTTGAGCTCTAAAGCCTTCTGCTGTATAGATAAGATCTCCTGCTCTCATGTCAGTGCAATTAGAAGAGCTGTTATGGTAATCACTGCTATAGAACCACCCACAGCCTGACCAGGAAGAGGCAGGAACCTGAAGCTGCTTCTGAATCTGTGAAACAGCATGAGGAGGCTACCCCTTTAAAATATATATATATATATATATTCCCCTTTCTCCAGTCCTCGACTCCCGGTCTGCTTCTCTCCAGTTTTATGCTTTAATTCTTCTTCCGAATGGAGACATCACTGCCATCAGGGAGGGCTGCTGGAAGCTGGAGTAGTCATAAAATGGACCGACTCCAACTCCCAAACTATATAATTAGTTGGTCCAGTTAGTTCGATGCAAAGAGCAAGAGGAATTGGGTCCGGCCAATGCTACTGCTCCCATATCTTCAGCCTCATCACATGAGGAGTGTAATTGATGACATGGAGCAGGCAAAGCGCTGCCCCAGGGGAAAAGATTCTGCTCCCGTGCAAACAGATTTCAGCAACATTTTTCACCTGCTTTCAAAGAAGTAGCAGAGATACAACCATTCATCAAAACTGACTGTGGCTGAGGCAATTCCTTTATACCCCGACATTGTTAGAGATGTTGCCCCTGTGGTCACCGCTTTGCCCCCAACCCAAGTTAGTGTAGAGAGGCTGTTCTCTAGCCTGGAAATAATGAGATCAGATGTGAGGTCATATATGCAGGATCTGATGGAGGCATTATCTATTTTCAGAAACAAATTCTAGAGACTCCACAAATGTTCCTGCAGTGTTTTGCATATTTACAATTTTTTTGTGTTCCAAAGTCATATCCAATAAATATATTTTACACTGACAAGCAAAATGGTAACAATGGTATGAACTTGTGACTTTCAGGCTCCATATCTCACCATCTACTACAGCTTTGCACATGAGGCTACTGTAATTTTATATACAGTCATCTTACAAATCTTATACATAAATTTGACTTGCAAGAATTTAGCATCTGCTCAGTTCTGCAGATTCTTTCCTGTAACTGCATTGTTACTGTTTTGCTCCTAAAAATCAAAATGTTAATTTTTATTATTTTATTAATATTTGGTAAATCCACCATTGGCTTTCAGCTCTGCCTGAATCCTTCTGGGCTCTAGATCAGATTCAAGCATATCTTGACCAAAATCTGATCCCAGATCTCTTCTACACATTCCCAATGTTGGTGCAGACTGGACTTGGATACAAATACAGATTTTTCTTCAACTCAACCCACAAGTGTTCAAAAGATCAAAACATTGTTACCCTTTTGCTTGTCAGTTCTTCCTAAATAACTTGATTATTGTATCATAAGGTGAAAAACAGCTGGATGTGACCATTATACTACAGTAAAGTTATCACTTAAACATGCGCCGTGCATGAGGGAGTCAGGAATCGGGAAATTGAGGAGTCAGAGTCGGGGCTTTGGCTTGCTGACTCCACAGCCCTGGTTACAATTAGTCTTGATACATGAGCCCCATTGTGTACATTCACGTCTTAGAAATCTTCCTTCTTACAAGTATATCACGATGGCAACCACGGCCCTGGTCCCCACTATTGGCCAGAACGGGGAGCAGTTATGACCAGCAGCTCTAGCAATGGTGGACTTGGAGTGAGCATGCATGACTACGCTGAATGCTTATGTGGTGACAACCCTCTGCTGCACTGACAGCTGACACCTGGCGGCCATTAGGAAAAAGGGACGTCCTGATGGGACAAGACTCCTATAACAAAGAGTGACCCCTATGTAGAACGTCTGGAATAGGGATGTCCTGACGGCACAGCTCCTTTAAGCTTCATCTGTTGCCATAGAAACCTATTATAACTCAGTAAACACAGCTGGAGGGACACAACACACAAAATACACGGAGAACTACAAATCCCAGCATTCCTTTCCAAGCACTTGCTCCACACCAGCTGCCAGGAGTTCAGCTATACATACATATATGAAGCGTCTTACGGGCTCTCGCCGAGCCGTCCGCTCCCGTCTTGTTTACCTCAGCGTCGCTCCAAACCGAAACCCGAGCGGCGCAAGGTAATGACGTAGACGCGCTGCCAGCAGCTATCACGTGACCAGGAGAGGGGCGGGGCGTATAGGAGACGGTCCTAGTCTTATTACGTCATTTGGGCGGGAAAGGGAAGGACAGTGAGAGGGAGTGAGACAGAAACCTGCACATATTCCCTGCTCCCTCCATAATAATGAACGTGTCTCATAGTGTACTGGAGATTATACCCACACTGTGTGCTGCACTGATACGTATTTTATTGCAGAGTAATAAAAACAAATACAGGATAAAAGGACATAATGGGGTGATAGT
The DNA here is from genome assembly GCA_025379985.1 of Phyllomedusa bahiana. Taxonomy (NCBI): domain Eukaryota; kingdom Metazoa; phylum Chordata; class Amphibia; order Anura; family Hylidae; genus Phyllomedusa; species Phyllomedusa bahiana. The sequence goes on from JAODAL010000710.1 coordinate 155,537, forward strand.
TCCTTCATAAACTGGACAGAAAAACATAAAAACCCAATAAATTGAAAGAGGGAATACAGCCGAGCTGTGGTATATAGCTGTAGTGATGAGTGTATATACCACAGCTAGCAACAGAAAAGTCTGAGATAGCGTGGAAAATTATGACCTTAAATTAACATGGCATCAGCTAGAGTGCCCCCATATAAGTACTACAGTGCTTCCCTATGTACAACACTAGCCAAAGTACCCCCGTATAAGTACCAGAGTGCTTCTCTATGAATAACACTAACTGGAGTGCCTCCATATAAGTACTACAGTGCTTCCCTTTTACATACATGCCAAACTCTCCCGTTTTTGGCGGGGGGGGGGGGGGGGGGGGGGGGGTGTCCCGCTATTTGGGGTCCCTCCCCGCCCTCCCGGGGGAGTTGGCATTCCTCCCGCCGCCTGCAGCGGCGGCGGGGGGTTCTTTAAATTAACGCGGCGCAAGAGTAGCGCTAGTGCGATACTCTTGCGCCGCCGGACCGCTCCTTACAGGCGGGTGAAGCGGCCGCTCACCCGCCCGCGGTCTCATGTGCGGGGAGGAGACAGGAGGGAGCGCTCCCTCCTCTCCCTGTATGTACGGTGCCGGTGTGTGCGCCGCACATACAGGTCAGCGGCGCAGGGGGAAGTGACGCGCGGCTGCAGGGGAGTGACGCCGGCTGCTCTCACTTCCCCCTGCGCCGCTGAAGAGATCGGGCAAAGGGGCTGGCCCGCGCTGCAGGAGCCTGGTAAGGTAAGTGGATTTTATTATTTTTATTTTTATTAGCTTTAGGGGGCTCTACCCGGCTAACAAAACGGGGGAACTACCTGGCAACAAAGGGGGCACTACCTGGCAACAGAGGGGGGCACTACCTGGCAACAAAGGGGGCACCACCTGGCTAACAGATGGGGGCACTACCTGGCTAACAGATGGATGCACTACCTGGCTAACAGATGGGGCACTACCTGGCTAACAGAGGGGACATCTACCTGGCTAACAGAATGGGAGGCACTACTGGCTAACAAATGGGGGCACTACCTGGCAACAGAGGGGACATCTACCTGGCAACCAATGGGGACATCTACCTGGCAACCAATGGGGGCACTACCTGGCAAACAATGGGGGGCACTACCTGGCTAACAGATGGGGGCACTACTGGCAACAATGGGGGCACTACCTGGCTAACAATGGGGGCACTACCTGGCTACAATGGGGGCACTACCTGGCAAACAAAGGGGGGCATCTACCTGGCTAACAAGGGGGGCATCTACCTGGCTACAATTTGGCCTTACCTGGCTACAGAGGGGGCATCTACTTGGCTACAATGGGGCATCTACCTGCCTGTAAGGGGCACTACCTGGTTATGGGGGGCTACTACCTGGCTATAAGGGCATCTACCTGGCTTTCTTCCAAAGCCGTTATGCAGTTAGGTGGAGTGGGTGTGGCTTTTTTGAAGGGGCGTGGCATACCGACAAGATGGGCGTGTCCATGCAAATTTTTGCCGCGCTGCTTTTTCATTTTCGAAAGTTGGCAACTATGCCTAAAATATTAACACAATAGGACAAGAATAGATGCAAACACTATTGTGTCACCACCAGAGTAGAGTACAGCCGAAACATACAGACACACATTGTGATATCATGCATAGAATATAACAATACAACCTAGGAATGTCTAGGTCAAAACAACATGATGGCTCACCCATCCATTCAGGGCCGGCTCCATGTGGTCACTCACAGCGCAGTTCAGCACAGAAAGTAAAGAAACAAAAGCAATAAAATGTATTTTTCAGTATTTCTGCCCCCTAAATTGTAAAGTGCTGCTGCTGTTATATAAGTAGATATTATTTTTATTTTTTCTTAGTTTTGTAAAATTTTTTTTTCTTTTTTTTACCCCCCTGAAATTTGGCGGAGGTGAGTCCCAAAAACCCCCCCAGGAACACCTCCGCATTGAACGGGAAAATCCTTTGGGATCCCTTTGGGAAGCCCCGACTGCCAGGAAGCCATAAACCAGAAGGGACCACTCCTTTGGGGGGGTTTGCAAAATCCTCCCTTTGCTTTTGGGTTTTTGGGGCCCCCGAAACCTTTAGTGGGCCAAAAGGGGCCCAGGGTTGTTGTTGGAGGCTACTTTCCAATTACTTTCATCTTTGGGCTTGTTCACACGGCTAATTGGGGGCTAATTATGACCCACAATTACCCAGGACTAGGGAGCTCGCGCTGATCCCGTGGGGGGCAGCCGCCGGCCCTAGACAATCATTATTAATGGCCGGTGTTTTTTCCCCTTTGAAATTGACATGTCACTTATTCCCCCGCGGCGTATTGTCCGGGGGAGAGGGGAGAAATCTAGTTCCTTTAAAAAACTGTGGATTACTAAGGGGCGGGAAACGATTCGCCCCGGGCCTCTTTTCCCATTGGGCCAGGTAGGCCAGTGCCCGGGGGCCCGCGAGCGGGGGGCCCCCTGAGGGCCCCGGGCAGCTGTGCCCGGCCAATGGATTCATCACCCCCCGCCCGTGGGCTCAGACAGCTTTTTCCGCCTGCCTGCCTTAGTATTGCCCCGGGGCGCGGGGGAGGGCGCCGCGGGCTGCGGTGGTCAGAGAGCAGGGGGGCCCCCTGCTATCCCGCCCCTGGCTTTAGTTCACAGGCGGTGGGGGGCGCCCCCTTTTTTTAAAAGGGCGCCCCCCCAGCCTGCGTTTTTTGGGAACAGTAAAAACAGGGCCGGCAAGTGCTTAGGCACGGGAGGATTTTTTTTTTTTTTTTTTTTCCTTTTTTTTTCCCTTCTGACCCGGAGCCCCCCCCCCTCCCCCCCCCCCCCCGCCCCCCGAGGGGGCGGAGGGGGGGGGGGGGGGTTGGGACTGGGGGCCCCCGGTATCTGTCCTTACATTGGGGGGGCGCGGCTACTGAGAGAGGGGGGCGCCGGGGTCCCCCTCTCTCTTGCCCAGCACAGCGGTGAAGGAATGGAGCAGCAGCAGCGATTTCCCCCCCCACTCTCTTCCCCGCCCGGACGGGGAAGGAGGAAGACTTCAGGACAAGTAAGTGGGGGGGGGGGAATCATTGTGTGGGGGGGGGGGGAGGGGGGGGGCTGGAATCATTGTGCTGGGGGGGGGGGGGGGGGGCTGAAAACATTGTGCTGGGGGGGGGGGGGGGGGGGGGGAAACATTGTGCTGGGGGGGGGGGCTGAATACATTGTTCTGGGGGGGGGGCTGAATAAATTGTGCTGGGGGAGGGGCTGGATACATTGTGCTGGGGGAGGGGCTGGATACATTGTGCTGGGGGGGGGGGAATACATTGTTCTGGGGGGGCTGAATAAATGTTATGGGGGGGGCTGAATAAATTTTGGTGGGGGGGCTGAAAACTGTTCTGGGGGGGGGGGCTGAATACATTGTTTTGGGGGGGGGGCTTAAAACATTGTTTGGGGGGGGGGGGTGATACATTTGCTGGGGGGGGGGCTGAAAACTTGTTTTGGGGGGGCTGGAAAAAATTTTTGCTGGGGGGGGGGCTGAATACATTGTTCTGGGGGGGGGCTGGATACATTGTTCTGGGGGGGGGGGTTACATTGTGCGGGGTGGGGCTGATACATTTTGTGGGGGTGGGGTGGATCTTGTTCTGGGGGGTGAATACATTTTGGGGGGGCTTGAATAATTTTTTGGGGGGGGTGAAAACATTGTTCTGGGGGGGGGGTGAATCATTGTTTGGGGGGGGCTGAATCATTGTTCTGGGGGGGTTGAAAACATTGTCTGGGGGGGGGCTGAATACATTGTGCTGGGGGGGGGGGAATACATTTGGGTGGGGGGGGGCTGGATACATTTTTTGCTGGGGGGGGGGTGGATTTTCATTGTGCTGGGGGGGTGAAAACATTGTGGTGGGGGAGGGGCTGGGATACATTGTGTGGGGGGGGGGTTTGGGTGATTGTGCTGGGGGGGCTGAATACATTGTTCTGGGGGGGCTGAATACATGTACTGGGGGGGGCTGAATACATTGTTCTGGGGGGGGGGGGTGAATACATTGTTGGGGGGGGGGCTGTAATTGTTCTGGGGGGGGGTGAATCATTGTGTGGGGGGGTGATAATTGTGCTGGGGGGCTGAAACATGTGCTGGGGGGGGGTTTAAAAACATTGTGCTGGGGGGGGTTTTTACATGTGATGGGTGGGGTGAAAATTGTGGGGGAGGGGGAGAAACCCTAGGGTTTTTTTGGAATCCCATTGTGTTTTTCCCAAATGTGGGTTGGGGATCTAAGCTTCCTGTGTTTCCCCCTTGGCGTTTGGGGATCAAGCCCTTCCCGTGTTTTCAACCTGTGGCGCTGTTTTATAAACCTATCCTGTGTTATCCCATGCGGGCTTTTATCTGAGCCTTTTTGTGTTTCCTATCTGCTGGTTGAGTATCTAAGTATCCCGTTTATCTACCTGCTGGCGTGTGTATTAAGCCTATCGGTATTTCCCACCTGTGGCGTGTGTTCTAAGCTTCCTGTGTTATCCCCCCTGTGGCGCTGGGTTCTAATTTCTGTGTTTTTCCACTGTGGCGCTGGTATCTAAAACCTATCCCGTGTTATCCTACCTGCTGCGCGGTGTATCTAGCCTACCTGTGTTTCTATCTCTAGCGTTGGTATCTAAACTTCCTGTGTTTTTCCTACTGTGGCGTGTGTATCTAAGCCTTTCCTGTGTTTTCCATCTGCTAGCGTTTGGGGGTTCTAAACTATCCTGTTATCCTACCGTGGCGTGTGTATCTAAGCCATCTGTGTTATCCTATCTGTAGCTTTGAGTTCTAGCCTTCCCGGGATTATCCACCTCTGGGGTGATCAAAGCCTTCTGTGTTTCCCCCCCTGCTGGCGCTGGGTATTAAGCCTATCGTGTTTCCCACCTGCTGGCGCTGTGTATCTAAGCCTATCTGTGTTTTTCCCATTTGTAGGTTGAGTTTCTAAAAACCTTCCTGTGTTTCTACTGTGGCGCTGTGTTCTAGGTATCCCGGTTTCCTATTGCTGCGTTGATATCTAAGCCTTTCCGGTATTATCCCCCTACGGCGGTGTATTAAGCCCATCCTGTGTTATCCCCCCCTATGGCGCTGGGTATCTAAGTATCCTGTGTTTCCACTGTGGGGCTGGGTATTAAGCCTTTCCTGTGTTTTTCCCACCTGTGGGCTGGGTTCTAATTTCCCGTGTTTTCCCCTGTGGGCGGGTATCTAAGCCTTCCCGTGTTTCCACCTGCGGGCTGGGTATCTAAGCCTTTCCCGTGTTATCCCAGCTGCTGGTGCTGGGTATCTAAGCTATCCGTGTTATCCTACTGCTGGGCTGTTTATCTAAGCCTTCCTGTGTTATCCCCCCGTGGGCGGGTATCTAAACCCTTTCCTTGGTTTTCCCCCTGTGGGGCTGGGGGATCTAGCCCTTCCGTGTTATCCCCCGCGGGTGGGTATCTAAGCTATCCCGTGTTTCCTACCTGTGGCGTGGGTATCTAAAGCCTATCCTGTGTTTCCTACCTCTTTTCCTGGCATCTTGATGTCACTGTCCCCACCTTTTTGGCCATGTCTTGTCCCGTTTTTCCCCCCACTCGTTTGGCCATGTCACAGTGGCATGGCCCCAAAGGGTGGGGGACAGTGACATGGCCATATGGGTGGGGGGCGTGACGGGGTAGGGGGTGGTGACCACCGCAGAAGTTACGACTTAATGTGGCCCACAGGCCAGACCACGCGGGGAGCTCCTAAATTTATAATTTTCTACTGGTCTGGCCTGTCCATGCGGCAATTTATTAAATTGGAGCTGCTGCGTGGCCCTGGTTGGGGGGGCCCCCGTGCAAGCTCTGCCCAGGGGCCATAATGCTTTAAGGGGCCCTGTTCGCCCCGTATTTAGTGCAGTACGGCGCGAAATATGGGCCGAAATATGTCCCAGTTTAAGCCCTGTGACCATAGCCTTATATACAATATTTGACTTTGTTTAATAAAGTTCCTTACAAATCTTAGGAGCGCCATAGGCACTCTTCTCTCGGGAGTGTCCCTTCACACCATCAGACGGAGCACACTGCAACATTTCAGGGGCCCACCCCTGAAATGTAGGGGGGTTGCTACAAGGGGTTGCTTTTATGTTTTAAAAGATCTTTCAAAAAACAATACACTTTTTAAAAGCTTGTTAAAGGGAGGACCAAGACTTAAAATACTATGGCCTCTAATTTCCCCAGACTTGAATGCAACTAAACATGTGTGGGAGTTTATGGTGGGGGGTTGGCTTTGGACCCTCCGCAGCTTTGGGGTGCAGTGGGCTCCCGATATCTGTGGAACCTCAGGCCTTTTGGTTCCCCACCCGTCTAGTGATGTCGTGTGTTACTCAGTTTTTTACATATTAGTGTTGTTTAATAAAGGACTTTAAAGGGGTTGTTTGAACAGGGATTGCTTTTTTGTTAAAAATCTATTCCTGATATCCCTCTTGTATGGACTGCTCAGCTCCTAGGTCGTAAGCTTAAAAAACGGGCTTTACTGCAGCCTAGTGGAACCAGTAAAACCCCTGAAAATTTAAAAAAAAAACAAAGAAAAAGGAAAATGGGGGTAAGTGAATAATGTTGTGGAAACCCTTTTAAAATTGTCTCTCCCCAGGAGGAATTTTTTTACTTAACCAACCGTTCAACATAATCTCATAATACAGATTAACCCATCAATACACATATCCTCCTGACAAGTAGGCGATAAGACGACGTTGGGGACATGTATGGAAATGTCTAGGGGCTAAATTTTTCTTTGTTTCCCAAAAGAGCCCCTTTCATTCCATATAGTGCTCTGGAAAAATGAGAGGTTGCTATGGGCAACAAAGAGAATTTTAGACCTAGACAGTTTTCATACATGTGACCCTATGTTTCCATCTCACAAAAACACGTTAAAGTGACATTGCTCTTTTAATCCTGATGGGCTAAATGTGTTAATCTGGCAAATTCACCAGGCTCAGACCGGCCCACAGGGGAGCAGATGAAATCCCTGGTGGGCTCCTGAACATGGTGGGCCTAGGGCATGTCAGGCCTGGGACAGCTTTTCAGGGAGAAAGGTAGAGAAAGAGAGACAGAAAGTAAGAGGCAGAGTGCAAGAGTCATGTCCACTGGGCACAAAGAGTCAGCTCCACTGATGGGCTCCAAGAATCAACTCCACTGGTGGGCTCCAAGAATCAACTCCACTGGTGGGCTCCAAGAATCAACTCCACTGGTGGCTCCAAGAATCAACTCCACTGGTGAGCCCCAAGAATCAACTCCACTGGTGAGCCCAAGAATCAACTCCACTGGTGAGCCCCAGGAATCAACTCCACTGGTGGGCTCCAAGAATCAACTCCACTGGTGGGCTCCAAGAATCAACTCCATTGGTGGGCTCCAAGAATCAACACCATTGGTGGGCTCCAAGAATCAACTTCACTGGTGGGTCCAAGAATCAACTCCACTGGTGTCCCCAAGACCCAACTCCACTGGTGGGCTCCAAGAATCAACTCCACTGGTGAGCTCCAAGAATCAACTCCATTGGTGAGCTCCAAGAATCAACTCCATTGGTGAGCTCCAAGAATCAACTCCATTGGTGGGCTCCAAGAATCAACTCCACTGGTGGGCCACAGGAATCAACTCCATTGGTGGGCTCCAAGAATCAACTCCACTGGTGGGCTCCAAGAATCAACTCCATTGGTGGGCTCCAAGAATCAACTCCATTGGTGGGCTCCAAGAATCAACTTCACTTGTGGGCTCCAAGAATCAACTTCACTGGTGGGTCCCAAGAATCAACTCCACTGGTGTCCCCAAGACCCAACTCCACTGGTGTCCCCAAGACCCAACTCCACTGGTGGCCCCATGAATCAACTCCACTGCTGGCCCCAAGACCCAACTCCACTGGTGTCCCCAAGACCCAACTCCACTGGTGTCCCCAAGACCCAACTCCACTGGTGGGCTCCAAGAATCAACTCCACTGGTGAGCTCCAAGAATCAACTCCATTGGTGAGCCCAAGAATCAACTCCATTGGTGAGCTCCAACAATAAACTCCACTGGTGTGCTCCAAGAATCAACTCCACTTGTGAGCCACAGGAATCAACTCCCTTGGTGGGCTCCAAGAATCAACTCCACTGGTGGGCTCCAGGAATCAACTCCATTGGTGGGACCAAAGAATCAACTCCACTGGTGGGCTCCAAGAATCAACTTCACTTGTGGGCTCCAAGAATCAACTTCACTGGTGGGTCCCAAGAATCAACTCCACTGGTGTCCCCAAGACCCAACTCCACTGGTGTCCCCAAGACCCAACTCCACTGGTGGCCCCATGAATCAACTCCACTGCTGGCCCCAAGACCCAACTCCACTGGTGTCCCCAAGACCCAACTCCACTGGTGGGCCCCAAGACCCAACTCCACTGGTGGGCCCCAAGAATCAACTCCACTGGTGGCCCCAAGAATCAACTCCACTGGTGGGCTCCAAGACTCAACTCCACTGCTGGCCCCAAGACTCAACTCCACTGGTGGTCCCCAAGAATCAATTCCACTGGTGGGCCCCAAGACTCAACTCCACTGGTTGGAACCAAGAATCAGCTCCACTGGTCGGCATCAATAATCAACTCCACTGCTGGGCTTCAGACACCCGAGTCAGACAGTGGGACTTAGGGTATGTTCATACGGCTTATTTTGGCGCGCATTTCATCGCAATTATGTTAATCCATAGCTCTCATATTGAACTATGGATTACCGCGTCGTCCCCCCGCACTCACAGTACGATCGTATTGTGCGCGCAGGGAGATAAGGGGCATGTCAATTGTTCGCGGCGATTATGCGCTGCTAACAATGCATCAGCGCGACTCCCAAAACACACGCGTATTGCGGCGTGTACTGTATGCGCTGCAATTACGCCGTGTGAACATACCCTTAGTGTGCGTTAGTAAAGCTGATAAAACTGATTGTATGACTATAACATGTCCATGGGAATTGCAGGGTCTCACTTTACATTTTTCCCATCTTATTAATTATTAACATTTATCTCAGATTCTGACAAAACGACTACACTACATGGTAACTTTACATGTAAAATGGGTTTCCTATTACTACTTGAAACAAATTTGTCTTCTTCAAGCATATGACTATTGATTCTTCTTGAATACTAATGATGACGCAACTGCATATTTTCTAGTTGCAGATATTCAGCCTAAGCAAAATGTGTATTTGTAACCCATATGCAGATTATGTTCATGGCCTTCACCCCACCACCACTCCATATAGCCTGCACTCCCTCATGCTGGCTTTTAACATGGCATCAGCTGTGATGTTACAGCCTCTGTATGGTTTTATGCTAGCGCTATACAGTATATATTTGTCATTAGGGTTCACAGCATGTCCCTATTACACATTAAAGGGGTTGTCTCACTACATTGATTCATCTGACCTCAGTCCTGTTTTCTTGGTTACACTTTGAATTCAGGGGCGTGTTTACTGGCTTTCCCTAGGCTGCAGTAGAAGCCAGGTCTGTAGCTATAGCAACCAGTGCTGGCAGCCTATCAGGAGAGATCAAACAGGTCTGTAGCTATAGCAACCAGTGCTGGCAGCCTATCAGGAGAGATCAAACAGGTCTGTAGCTATAGCGACCTGATGAGCTGGTGCAGCTCATACAAGAGGGGATATCTAGGAATAGGTAGGACACTGTTAATGGACATATATTGCAAAGTGACTTGTTTTTTCAAGATCTTTAACATAAAAAGCAATCCTTGTAGTGAGACAACCCCTTTAAAGTCCTTTTATTATAACCAGCAGCTAATATGTAGAATAACTGATGTATACAGCACTGACATCAGCTATACAGGGTGGGAGAGACTCAATAAGGTCCTGGTAGGTTGCCACAGATATCTGGAGCCCACTGCATCCCACAGCTGCTGGAGGTTCCCTAGAGCCAACACCACCATCCAGATTCTCCCACACATGTTTAGTCGCATTCAAGTCTGGGGAATTAGAGGCCAGGGTAGTACTTGGAAGTCTTGGTCCTGCTCTTACAACCACTGTCTGACATTTCTAGCTGTGTGTTTTGCTGGAAGATCCCATTTGCCCAAAAAAGACAATCAGCATGTATGGGTGTAGCTGATCTGCAAGGATGGATTCAAACCCAAATTGCTTGTGAGCACCTTCCACTTGGATGAATGGCCCAGAGAATGCCTTGAAAATATTTCCCAAACTATAATACTGCCATTACCAGCTTGTGTTCTTCCAGCCACGACTGCAGATTGTTTGTTCTCTGATGTTTCTTGACTGACATGCTAATGTCCATCCATTTGATGAAGCAGAAAATGGGACTCATCGGAGAAGACAACCCATCGCCAATTTTAATACTACTGTGAAAATTGAAGCGTTTTCTGCCTATGCAACTTGGATAGCAGTTGTGATATCCGTCTGCTCCGGGGCCCATACACAGTAGGGTTAGCAGAGGCGCAGTGACAACCGTCTGCTCCGGGGGCCTAAAGGCAGTAGGGTAAGCAGAGGTGCAGCATTATCCGTCTGCTCTGGGGCCCCATACACAGTAGGGTTAGCAAAGGTGCAGTGACATCCGTCTGCTCCAGGACCCCATACACAGTAGGGGTAGCAGAGGTGCAGTGACATCAATCTGCTCCAGGCTCCATACACAGTAGGGTTAGCAGAGGTGCAGTGACATCCGTCTGCTTCGGGGCCCCATACACAGTAGGGTTAGCAGAGGTGCAGTGACATCTGTCTGCTTTGGGGCCCCATATACAGTAGGGTAGCAGAGGTGCAGTGACATCAATCTGCTCCAGACCCCATACACAGTAGGGTTAGCAGAGGTGCAGTGACATCTATCTGCTTCGCGGCCCCATACACAGTAGGGTTAGCAGAGGTGCAGTGACATCTGTCTGCTTTGGGGCCCCATACACAGTAGGGTTAGCAGAGGTGCAGTGACATCCGTCTGCTTCGGGCCCCATACACAGTAAGGTTAGCAGAGGTGCTTTGACATCCGTCTGCTTTGGGGCCCCATACACAGTAAGCTTAGCAGAGGTGCAGTGACATCCGTCTGCTCCGGGGCCCTATACACAGTAAGGTTAGCAGAGGTGCAGTGACATATATCTGCTCTGGGGGCCCCATACATAGTATGGTTAGCAGAGGTGCAGTGACATATATCTGCTCCGGGGCCCCATACACAGTAGGGTTAGCAGAGGTGCAGTGATATCTATCTGCTCCGGGGCCCCATACGCAGTAGGGTTAGTAGAGGTGCAGTGACATCCGTCTGCTTCGGGGCCCCATACACAGTAGGGTTAGCAGAGATGCAGTGACATCCATCTGCTTCAGGGCCCCATACACAGTAGGGTTAGCAGAGATGCAGTGACATCTATCTGCTCCGGGGCCCCACACTCAGTAGGGTTAGCAGAGGTGCAGTGACATCTGTCTACTCCAGGGCTCCATACACAGTAGGGTTAGCAAAGGTGCAGTGACATCTATCTGCTCCAGGGCCCCATACACAGTAGGGTTAGCAGAGGTGCAGTGACATCTGTCTGCTCCAGGGCCCCATACACAGTAGGAATAGCAGAGGAGCAGTGACATCTGTCTGCTCCAGGGCCCCATACAGAGTAGGGTTAGCAGAGGTGCAGTGACATCCGTCTGCTCTGGGGCCCTATATGCGCCAGGGTTCACAGAACTGTTGTGTTAGACACATGTTTGGTGAAGCAATATAAAGTTCATCAGCATAGAGGTAAGAGGGGAGTCCAAAATATTAAACAAAAACTTTGGGCCACATGTATGAATCCCGCCGGGTCGGGGCGCACCTTTCCGCCAGTTTTCCGGTGGAATCTGCGCCTGATTTATGTCGGGGCCGGGGCGCGCTCATACATACAATGTAAAGTCCGCCGCGCCTCGCCTGTGTTTTAGGCGCAGTGCGGGTCCGAGGCGCAGTGCGGCGCTGCGCCTAGGATTCGGCACCGGAGGTAGTGCGGTCATACATGCGGGGAAAAGTTCCCTGCGCCTCGCCAGTGTGTGTGGGGCACAGTGCGGGGACATGGGTGCAGTGCGGGACTTAGGCGGCGTGCGGGGCTGCGCCGAAAAACAGTTCCACTGCGAGACAGGCTGGAGCGGCGAGAAATCATTCCAGATGTCGGTGCGGAGTATGAATCAAAAATCGCCATTATAAAGGCGTTCAACATTCTTAGAAAAGAGCTGGAACCTCAACAATAAAAGATACCTGAAGCAAATTCACGTTCCAATATCCTAATTCAAGAATTAGGATATTGGAAATTGCCGGGAAATACAGTAATTCAAATTCTGAAAGCTATTCTGATTGGTCGGCATAAACCGGCCAATCAGAATATGAGCGACAGTGAACCATTAAAACCTATGGGGAAGTTTAGAACAATCAGAATCCACGGCGGGATAGTTCAAAATACAGTAAAAATGCTTAAAAGAGCTGATTGGTTAAGCTACCGGACTTGGCTAGCTCAGCCAATCAGAATAGGGAGCGACAGAGACCCATTCTATCTATGGAGAAGTTAGACCAATCAGAATCCACGGCGGATAATTCAAAATACAGTAAACAGACAGACCAGCGCTGATTGGCTGAGCTAGCGGGTGCTTGGCTATCCCAGCCAATCAGAGCGCGAGCTACTTCTCCCATTCTAGTCTATGGAGAGATGGGCGCTCTGAAATCTCGGCTCTCAGCGCCGTGCGGCATGAAGTATTAATAAAAAAAATTATTTTTATTAAATGTTAAACATTATCAGATAAAGAGCCGAACCCTTCTTTACAAATAAAGCAGTTAAAAACCCAAACAACGCGTTTGTCGCCGAGACCGGCGCTACATAGGGAATTGCAATAGAGAGAATTGCCGGAAAATACAGTATTTCAAATTGTTTAAGCTAATTCTCTTTGGGTCGCAGAAGCCAGCCAATCAGAATAGGAGGACAATGTCCCATTCTAACCTATGAAGGAGTTTTAAAACCAATCAGAATAGGAGCGACAAATCCCATTATATCCTATGGAGAAGTTTGGAACCAATCAGAATAGAGCGACAGTGGCCCATTCTAACCTATGAAGGAGTATTAACCAATCAGAATAGGAGCGACAAAGTCCCATTATATCCTATGGAGAAGTTTGGACCAATCAAAATAAAAGGGCGGACAGTTCAAAAAACAGTAAAAAGACAGAAAAGAGCTGATTGGCTGAGCTAGCGGTGGCTTGGCTATCCCAGCCAATCAGAGCGCGAGCTACTTCTCCCATTATAGTCTATGGAGAGATAGGCGCTCTGGAATCTCGGCTCTCAGCGCCGTGCGGCATGATGTATTAATCAAAAAATTATTTTTATTAAGTGTAAAACATTATCAGATAAAGAGCCGAACCCTTCTTTACAAATAAAGCAGTTAAAATCCAGAACAACGCGTTTGTCGCCGAGACCGGCGCTACATAGGGAATTGCAATAGAGAGAATCGCTGGGAAATACAGTAATTCAAATTGTTTAAGCTATTCTCATTGGTCGGCATAAACCAGCCAATCAGAATAGAGCGACAATGTCCCATTATAACCTATGGAGGAGAATTGACCTATCAGAATAGGAGCGACAATGTCCCATTATATCCTATGAGAAAAATTGACCAATCATATTCAAAGGCGGGACAGTTCAAAATACAGTAAAAAGGCAGAAATGAGCTGATTGGTTGAAGCGGCGGGGGCTCGTCCAGCTTAGCCAATCAGAGCGCGAGCTACTTTCTCATAGAGTTCTATGGGGAAAAGAAATTCTGAGCGCGCTCTGTGATTGGCTAAGTTAAAAGAGGCGCCGTTATATTTGGACCAATGGGAGAGCGAGCGACGCTCCTATGGGTTTTCTAATGCAATCTGAAATCAAACTGTACACGGCCGAAATCAAATTATAAGACTACAGAAGATGTCCCGACGTGTATATAAAATGAATAATAATATGGGGGTAACGAAAAAAAATATTAAATCAATAAAATCAAAGTTTATTTCTTTATTTTTGTTAGCCAAGGATCAATAGTATGGGTGCAACGAAAATAAAGAAATACACATGATTTTATTGATTTAATATTTTTTTTCGTTACCCCCATATAATCATTCGTTTTATATGCACATCGGGACAACTTCTGTAGTGTGATAATTTGATTTCGGCCATGTACAGTTTTATTTCAGATTGCATTAGAAAGCCCATAGGAGCGCCGCTCGCTCTTCCATTGGTCCAAATAACGGCGCCTCTTTTAACTTAGCCAATCACAGAGCGCGCTCAGAATTTCTTTTCCCCATAGAACTCTATGAGAAAGTAGCTCGCGCTCTGATTGGTTAAGCTGGACGAGCCCCCGCCACTTCAACCAATCAGCTCGTTTCTGCCTTTTTTACTGTGGTTTGAACTGTCCCGCCTTTGAATATGATTGGTCAATTTTTCTCCATAGGATATAATGGGACATTGTCGCTCCTATTCTGATTGGTCAATTCTCCTCCATAGGTTATAATGGGACATTGTCGCTCCTATTCTGATTGGCTGTTTATGCCGACCATAGAAAAATCTTAAACAATTTGAATTACTGTATTTCCCGCAATTCTCTCTATTGCAATTCCCTATGTAGCGCCGGCTCGGCGACAAACGCGTTGTTCGGGTTTTTAACTGCTTTATTTGTAAAGAAGGGTTCGGCTCTTTATCTGATAATGTTTTACACTTAATAAAAATCATTTTTTGATTAATACTTCATGCCGCACGGCGCTGAGCGCAGAGATTTCAGAGCGCCCATCGCTCCATAGACTATAATGGTAGTAGTAGCTCGCGCTCTGATTGGCTGGGATAGCCAAGCCCCCGCTAGATCAGCCAATCAGCTCTTTTCTGTCTTTTTACTGTATTTTGAACTGTCCCGCCTTTGATTTTTAATTGGTCCAAACTTCTCCATAGGATATAATGGGTCTTTGTCGCTCCTATCTGATTGGCTGGCTTCTGCCGACCAATGAGAAAAAGGTTTCAGAATTTGAATTACTGTATTTCCCAGCAATTCCAATATACAAAATCTTGATATAGCTCCGTTCTAGAGTTTTGGAAAGTGTTTTTTTTATTATTATGTTTATTTTTTACGTTCAGCTCTTTTCTGACACTGTTTTCCGCCTTTATAAAGGCGATTTTTTCTGAATCATACTCCTGCTGAACTGAGAGGAGCTCCGAGATTTCTTTCTCGATCTTCTATCTGATTCCTCGCATGTTCCGATCCTGCTTCACTTCGCCTCCGCCGGAGCATTTAGACCAAAAAAAACCCAGTCTGCTTGTCGGAGCTGCCGAGTGCTGCAACGCGCCTCGCTTTGCCGACTCGCCATCGTACATGCCTCGGAGTTTTCGAGCGCGCCGCGTCCTGCCCCGGAACGCCTACCCCGCGCCCACATCGCGCCCACTGCCCGCCCCTTCATGCGGGGCGCAGCTGAAAGTGGTGAATACTGCGCCTAACACTGAATCCCAGCGTCCGACTGGGGGATTCGAGCTGGGAGGCGCAGTATACGCCAAAAAACAGGCGTAAAGCCCGATCATACATGTCGCCCTTTGTCTTTATTCTATAATGATTAAAAAGTCCATATACAAACATATGACACACGTCTGGTCACCTGCTGGTTCATTTTGGCAGTCAGTTGCTCCACTGTAGCATGTTGCTCCACCTTTGTGCACCTTCATAGACAACGTTCTCCTCTCACATCAATGCCACCTTGTGCTCCACAGTTTTCATGTCGCTTATTCACAGTTTGTCCACTCATCATCCACTTTCGCCACAGCAGCATATGAACAATTCACAAAAAGCCATTAATCATCAGTGTGAACGCCAAAATGTCATGCAATGCGCCTGATTTATGAACCCGCTCTTCTGCGGGTCATAAAACAGGCGCATTCTAGCGCTCGTGCGACATTTCTGGCTCAGGTAAACCACTTTAAAAGTGGTATACCTGTTCCAGCTGTGATGGGCCTAGATAATGCGTAGCGAAGCTATAAATATGTAGCTTCGCTACGGTTCTAATGCGCCCCGTCTCTTGCACGCCCCCCGAGATAGGGCACATTACAAAGCGCTACAGGCGCTATGTACTGCGCCCCGGAGTGGCGTGCGGGAGATTTAAACATGTGTGAATGGGGCTGCGCCTGATATCAGGCTGAAAAGACGCCAGATATCTGCCATAGCCCCGTTCAGACATGTCGCCTTAGGTGTCCAGGCAGCCTATCCCACACCTTATTTACCCACCCAGCCACCACACGTGACTTCCTTCATGTGCTACATGCTGCTGACGCCAAAAGACTGTATTAGCGCACATATAGGTCTCAGAGTGATTTCAGAACATTGGACGATATTTACTTATTTGTGTCGTGCTTGGCTTATAAATAAAGTCCAGGTTTGTGTGCTGATGTGATTACATTACCCATGAATTTACTGTGATTAAATATTTGACTATTGCAGAATCTATAAGCCTCTCTCTCTTGCTTGAGCTCTTGCTGCATTTCCTTGTGTAATTTATTCAACCCGAAAGCTTCAGGTAAAGGCCAGATTTTTCTGACGTCTAGAAACGGAACAGATTTCATCCTATACAATCTGTTCTGCAACTACAGAAGATTTTAGACAAGGTTTGTTAACATCGTGTTACCAACTACCTGTCTTTGCTCTAGCTGGTATTGTGAGGTCACTTTCTGCTGTGTCTTATCAGCAGCACAGAAGCTTGTTTATGTTTATTATTGACCAACTTTAATCCTTTAGAGCTCTGTATCATTTTGCTCTGCTGTTAATTATCTGTCGGGCATGTGCACTAGTCTGCAGGCCGGCCGGCACTTCTGTAGCTGCCCACCCACTCTAGTAGTAAGGAATGACATTCTGAATGGAAGGCCATAGTAATAATACTGTACATAATATAAAACCACTAGATGTAAAATACAAATAAATTCAATAGAGTTATCAAATGTTATTCAGGTAAACAAAAAATTAAAGGGACAATCCCTTTACAACAACGCTACCACCAATGTCCCTCTAACAAGCCCAGCTAGGAATAGCAGAGCTGAAATGTCAGTCACTGCTATAGAACTACCCACAGCCTGAACAGGAAGTGGGAGTCTGAAGCTATAAAACTGCCCACAGCCTGAACAAGGAAGTTGGAGCCTGAAGCTGTAGAACTGTTCACAGTCTGAACAAGGAAGTGGGAGCCTAAAGCTGGATAACCTCCCACAGCCTAAAAAAGGAAGTGGGAGCCTGAAGCTGTAGAACACAGGTGTCAAACAGCGACCCGTCAGCGTTTGGGTAACTAAAACACCCATCAGGCAGTTTTTTACTCTATAACAGAGGGCATGATGGGAGTTGTAGTTTAGCAACAGCTGGAGGGCCGCAGTTTGACACCCCTGCTGTAGAACCATCCACAGCCTGAACAGGAAGTGGGAGCCTGAAGCTGTAGAACCTCCCACAGCCTGAACAGGAAGTGGGAGCCTGAAGCTGTAGAACCGCCCACAGCCTGAACAGGAAGTGGGAGCCTGAAGCTGTAGAACCGCCCACAGCCTAAACAGGAAGTGGGAGCCTGAAGCTGTAGAACCGCCCACAGCCTAAACAGGAAGTGGGAGCCTGAAGTTGTAGAACCGCCCATAGCCTGAACAGGAAGTAGGAGCCTGAAGCTGGCTGTGAAGAGCAGGCTTTGTGAAACAGCATGGGGAGGAAACATCTTTCAAAAGTGTTGTCTCACCAGCTTCAGACTCGCAATTCTTGGTCAGGCTGTGGGTGTTTCTACAGCAGTGATTGGCATATCAGCTCTGCTATAAGGCCGGGTTCACGCGGCGTATTGCGGCACATACAGGTGCATAATTTCCACAAAAATACGCCGCACAATCGGTTGAGGCAGATAACAGAGACCTATAGTTTTTGCTGTGGTATGGCACGTATATGCCTAAAAGAACTGACATTTCAATTCTAAATTACGAGCATAAAATACGCACTGTGTGATTGACACTGGGTATTTTACATTAAAGTTTATGACAGTGGAGTTGAGTCTTGGGGCCACCAGTGGAGTTGAGTCTTGGGGTCCACCAGTGGAGTTGAGTCTTGGGGTCCACCAGTGGAGTTGAGTCTTGGGACCCACCAGTGGAGTTGATTCTTGGGGCCCACCAGTGGAGTTGAGTCTTGGAGACACCAGTGGAGTATTGTATGGGAAGTAACGAAATAACGCCCTAAATATGTCCCAAACTACACCGTGTGAACATCCCCTAAGACTGGAGATAAGACTCAGCAGGGAGTGACTCATCTTGGTCAGACAGCAGCTTTGAGCGTTGAGAGATAAGAGAGAGAGGTAGTAAGTAACCGAGAGAAACTTGTGCACACTAGCAGTAGATAAAATCTTCTTTATCTCCTGAACAAAGCCAATTCAAAACAGCAATGTATTTGATAATAGTCTTAATTTACCTTTCCCTACATGTGGTGAGTAAACCCATTTAAAATAAAGGTTGCAATGAGCAAAACAGAGCAAAACAGAAGGTAGGTCACGCTTGCGTGGTACTCTCCATTCTGTTCTATGTCATGGCTGTACTTGGAACTCTCATAGAGCAGAATGGAGAGTATGGTGCAAGTGCCATCTACTCTCTGTTCTTTAGGGAGACTTTTAGGGGCCCGTACCCAAGTTAGGTGTGGGTCCCTATCAGTCACCTGTGGCTTCTCCTATTGATATGTCTGAGATGGGAAAACCCTGTTAAGCCAGAAGAATATGTCTACCTGACGTGCAAACACACATGAGATATAACATAAGGTAATATCCAGCTATTACTCATTTCCTTCATGACTGTTCCTCGATTCTAATATGACCATTGAAACCAAGCAGTTGTGAAGATATTTTGGGTGGAATTATCCTGTAATTACACATAAAGTATTATACGTCGGGCTGTAAACAAGTTTATATTATTATGTAGTGAAGTCAGTAACAGGTGCAGGGCTGTGAGCAATAGTCACTATTAACAATGTAACTGCTGGATACTAGGAGCAGTACAGATACTAAAAAGCTCAGTGGTCTGGAATCCTGGGGTGCAAATACTGAAGTGAAAGCAGCAGAAGAGTGGTGGGATGTAGTGTTGATCGAACCATTCTAGAAAAGTTCTAGTAGAACTTCTCGAACTTTTAAAACTCGAACCGAACATTTTTCTGTTCGTTCGAGTAAAGTTCTAGTTCTAGTTCGACACGCAATTTCAGTTTCGTTTTCAGCGGCTTTCTGCACTTTTGGTGGCCATCCAATCACCTTTCTGCACTTTTGGCGGCCATCCAATCACCTTTCTGCACTTTTGGCGGCCATCCAATCACCTTTCTGCACTTTTGGCGGCCATCCAATCACCTTTCTGCACTTTTGGCGGCCATCCAATCACCTTTCTGCACCTTTGATGGCCATCCAATCACCTTTCTACACTTTTGGCGCTACCCAATCACCTTTCTGCACTTTTGGTGGCCATCCAATCACCTTTCTGCAACGTTGGTGGCCATCCAACACAGAGAAGTGTCAAAAACGTCATCGCTGAGGTGTAGGGCTCTCATTGGCTGCTAAAATCACATGACCATGTTATATATATTTCACTGTATTGCCTTGCGAACGCCATTTTCAGCTCACTCTCTGTACTGTACAGACTGCTCTTAGTTAGATAGCATTTTCCTCTCTATAGACAGCAATAGTTTGGGAGTTTGGTATTGCTGGCTGCATCTTTCCCACACCCAGAAGCTGTTATTTGGCGATTTTTGCCGGCTCACATAACGCCTAACTCTCATATACATGGATATATATTATACAGAGTTGGAAGGGAGAGGCATGGACCGCACATCCTCACACTATACGTTGATCTAATGCTTCTCAGAAAAACTTTACAAAAATGAACAGGAGGTTCTTAGCATATTTTTTGATCAAAACGTATGAGCCCACATGCCACTTCACGGTGACCTCTATAAAGTGGGTCCCTACACTAAATGGGGGCAGCACTGCATGGCGGCCACCGCCGTGGCAAAAGCTACACAGATGAGGGGCACAGCCCAGTGGCCCAATAGCCCCACTGCTGCTAGGTGCAGCCTAGAATAGAACCTTGAACTGAACTCACTAAAGTTCAAGGTTCTAATCGAACTAGAACTTTTTCGCTCATCTCTAGTGGGATGTCTATGTCCTATATGCAGAACTCCTGCCATGATCTAGTTTCTGCATATTTGCTAAAATATACGGTAAATTCCACATCACAGAAAATGTGAAGGGGCACCCAGAAACTGTTTTCATACAAATAAGCATATACCCTTCTGGACTCCATTTCGTGGGACTGTCTGGTAAAAATCAGAACTGTTCTCAAGTATACATTCAGGTGGTTTTGTTTATTACAGTTTTTGTAAGTCCATTAAGTCCATTAACTTAAATGGGTTGTCTCACCATGCTGTTTTATAGAGCCACGGCATCTTCAGACTCACACTTCCTGATTAGGCTGTGGGTGGGTCTACAGTGGTGATTAGCATATCAGCGCTGCTGACCATAGCTGATCCTGATAGAGTGACATGAGTGCTGAAGGTCTGTAACAGAGCACAAGGCTACAGAGCTCTAAAGGTTTAAAGCTTGTCAGTAAGTAATGTAAACAAGCTCCCGTCTTTCAGATAAGAAACGGAGAAGGGGGTGACCTCACTATCCCAGGATATTGACAAACCTGTAAGTGCACAGAGAGGTGGCAAGTAACTAGGGATACTTGTGTGTACAGAAGCAGGAGATAAGATAAGAACTGATCTAACTCTGAAGAGAAACAAAATCAGAGCAGCAATGTATTTGGGAATAGACTTTATTTACGCTTCTACATGTTTAAAGCTATCCAATTAAACCGGAATACCCCTTAAAGCCTTAGTGGAAATGGGAATAACAAGAACAGCTGAGCGGTGGCTGTCAGCTGTAGTTGGGACTCCCATTCAAATAAACGGAGAGTACCCGCGAAAATGCTGCCACTTCTCCATTCTAAGCTGTGACTATTTTGGACTCGTTCTCACAAGGTGGGACCCGCACCTATCACATATTGATGGCATATCTTTTCTATAAGCTATTCATGTGTGTATGTACACAGTAAAGGGGTTGTTAAGTTTTAGGCTATGCTCACACGGCGTAATTGCGGGGCGTACAGTACGCCCCGCAATTACGCCAGGTGTTTGGGAGCCGTGCTGATCGGCACGCACTCCCGTGACGCAGGGAGGGGGCCAGCAGCCCAGCAGCCCCATAGACTGTCATTACTCGCGGCGCAAGTAATTGACATATCACTTATCTCCCTGTGCGTACAATACGAAATTAAGCTGTGATCAAGAACCCTTAGGCGGTTCGAAACGCGTAAGCGTACTTTTTTTGCTCTTTGCCTATGGCTTTTTTTGATTGAATAAAATACCTGCTTTTACCCATAACACTCTGGATGGTCTCTTTTGCTTTGGAATTGCTAGATGTACCACAAGCCACAGTTCAGAGCAAAGCAGGAGGAGAACTTTGTATCGGAGTGTACAAAAAGGACGCAAAGAAAGGGGGTGAGCTGATCCATCATTAACCATAGTTATGCTGGAGAAATGTCAACTTTTACCAACTACTGATGTATAAATCTTCATGAAAAACATATGAATGGTGTGCCATGGATCACTTCATATAATGTTCAGAGGATTGGTGGATCACTTCCTATAATGTTCAGAGGATTGGTGGATCACTTCCTATAATGTTCAGAGGATTGGTGGATCACTTCCTATTATGTTCAGAGGATCGGTGGATCACTTCATCGTGTGCCGTGGATCACTTCATATTATGTTCAGAGGATCGGTGGATCACTTCATCGTGTGCCGTGGATCACTTCATACTATGTTCAGAGGATCGGTGGATCACTTCATATTATGTTCAGAGGATTGGTAGATCACTTCATCGTGTGCCGTGGATCACTTCATATTATGTTCAGAGGATTCAGAGACAGAAAAAAATGACTCGGCGCTCGCGGGTGCAAGAATCATGCAGTGATTACAGGAGTATTAAGAGTTTATTTTTAAAAGATGCTAAAGAGTTGTAAACCTTCGCACCATTAAAAACAAATACACTAAAAAGACTTTACACGTTTCACGCTGTAACCAGCGCTTCCTCAGAAGTCGTATCTCAAGGTTCTCCCTACCTCCTAAACTAGGGCGCAAAAGAAAAATGAGTCTAGGTACATGAAAAAGGAATGCATAAGACCTGATTAGTAAATAAAAGAGAGGTAAGTATAAATGGTCCAATAGAAAGACAGTACTATTATAGCGGGAAGTATGAATGGAAGATAGGCGCAATTACTCTGGGCGTCTAAACCTAGCTGTGTTCAGAGGATTGGTGGATCGCTTCATTATGTGCCGTGGATCACTTCATACTATGTTCAGAGGTTTGGTGGATCACTTCATCGTGGATCACTTCATATTATGTTCAGAGGATTGGTAGATCACTTCATATTATGTTCAGAGGATTGGTGGATCACTTCATCGTGGATCACTTCATATTATGTTCAGAGGATTGGTAGATCACTTCATCGTGTGCCGTGGATCACTTCATATTATGTTCAGAGGATTCAGAGACCGAAGAAAAATGACTCAGCGCTCGCAGGTGCAGGAATCATGCAGAGATTGCAGGAATATTAAGAAAGTGTTTATTTTTAAAAGCTGCAAAAGAGTTGTAAACCTTCGCACAATTAAAAACAAATACACTATAAAGGATTTTACGCGTTTCACGCTGAAACCAGCGCTTCCTCAGAAGTCATATCACAGAGCGGAAAACACAAACAATTTAAAAGAAACAAAAGGCTTCAATTGGACAGAGATAATGTCAATCAAAAAGTGATTAGGAAGACTTTTTTCCAGATGGTGAAGTTAGCGCTTAGTTGGATAGTGATAACGCCAATCAAGCGCTTGTTCTACGTCTTTCCTCAAAGGAAATAGTGAAGGCTCTGTTGGACCGATCTGCTGTCAATCAAATGCAGTTACACTTCTACTATGGGCGTCTAAACCTAGCTGTGTTCAGAGGATTGGTGGATCACTTCATCGTGTGCCGTGGATCACTTCATATTATGTTCAGAGGATTGGTGGATCACTTCATATTATGTTCAGAGGATCGGTGGATCACTTCATATTATGTTCAGAGGATTGGTGGATCACGTCATATTATGTTCAGAGGATTGGTGGATCACTTCATATTATGTTCAGAGGATTGGTGGATCACTTCATATTATGTTCAGAGGATTGGTGGATCACTTCATATTATGTTCAGAGGATTGGTGGATCACTTCATATTATGTTCAGAGGATGGGTGGATCACTTCATATTATGTTCAGAGGATTGGTGGATCACTTCATATTATGTTCAGAGGATTGGTGGATCACGTCATATTATGTTCAGAGGATTGGTGGATCACTTCATATTATGTTCAGAGGATTGGTGGATCACTTCATATTATGTTCAGAGGATTGGTGGATCACTTCATATTATGTTCAGAGGATTGGTGGATCACGTCATATTATGTTCAGAGGATTAGTGGATCACTTCATATTATGTTCAGAGGATCGGTGGATCACTTCATATTATGTTCAGAGGTTTGGTGGATCACTTCATCGTGGATCACTTCATATTATGTTCAGAGGATTGGTGGATCACTTCATATTATGTTCAGAGGATCGGTGGATCACTTCATATTATGTTCAGAGGATTGGTGGATCACTTCATATTATGTTCAGAGGATTAGTGGATCACTTCATATTATGTTCAGAGGTTTGGTGGATCACTTCATCATGGATCACTTCATATTATGTTCAGAGGATTGGTTATCCTTCAACGAGCCCCCAGGATCTATCTAACAACACAGCAGGAGTGTGACATCCTTCCTACTCAAGTAGAGAGAAGGATCAAGCATGTAAAACACCCAAACCTTTTATTTCTCTACTCTCATTGATAACACATGCACTCTCAGGCGAGTGTACACATGCATGGGAGAAGTATCTGTCAGTGAAACACTCAGGGCTAGATCACATGGCGTTTTTGGATGCTCATTTTAGGGCGTTTCGGCACCGAATTCACCCCAAAATAAGCATGTAGAATGCCGGAAAACCGACTGTAAGACACCTCACATTGATTTCAATGTAAAATCAGCATTGTCGAATACTAAAGTATAGGAGGCAGAAATCTGCCTTGGGCAGTCTGTGTCGTTTCCTTGCTTTCAATCGCAGGAATTTCAAGGATGAAACAACGCGTTATTGAAGGTCTATGGGCACCTTCACAAATACTGATGTAAAATACTGACCAACCTGCGGGAATGGTCATAGTTTTCTAAGAAATGCCGCTACTCAGTGTGTGAAGACGAGATGCAACTTGACAAACGGTTCAGGTGTAGTTTTCCCACCTGGAGCGGTGTTGATCATTATCGGCACTTCTCATTCCTATCTCGTGACGGGTTTAGAAATCACAGCAAGACTTGGTTATCTGGGGTAAAAAAAAAAGTAATTAGCATTCAGAGGAACTAGTGTAAAACAAAAACCTGAAAACCAGTTTTTCATCTTGGTGAAACCGTCCCTTGAAATGGAGAGCACGGCCGGTCACCTGTGTGGGAGGCTGTGGGCGAGTCCGCTGTGTTCCCATTATATACGTATATTTCAGGAAAGGACAGACAAAGAAAGCCTGGCGGAGTCTTATTGACTTGAGGTATCCCGCTTTTAATGTCAGAGTTCATTTACCTTTGCCTTTTGTTATTCCTTGAGCACATTTTATAGATCATTATACAGTAACATTATACACGTATGACCACTTCATGTCCAACATCAGTGGAAGCCTATGTATAACCAGTCAGGCTGGATGACACAGAACAGTTTTTTAGTGGGGTTTATAACTACATATTTTCAAATGGAAAAATACAGCATTTGGATGTTAGTTGTTAGTGAATGTGGAATATATTTTCACGCAAAGGAGAAGATTTTTTAAGAATGAGGTTTTAAACGGCAGCTCTGGGATCCACACCTATCTAGGGACCGGCCCCTGGAAGTCTCCTTTGAGAACGGAGAGAAGGTCACGATTGCACACGGCTTTCCATTTTGTTCTATGGGAATTCAAATACAGGTGAACGGCGTGTTTGACTGTACTCGGAACTCTCATAGATCGAGAGTAGAGGCGTAGATTAGCTGAATCACTGTCCTGTCCCAAGAAGATCGGCCCAGAAAAGTGCGCTGGATGTATTTTTATTTTTTCAGAAGGAAAACGCGTTTCGTGTCACAAAGACACGTCATCAGTTCCATCTACAGACAATAACAGAACAGCGGTTCTTAAGGTGTTTAAACCGCCATTCTGTTATTGTCTGTAGATGGAGCTGATGAAGTGTCTTTGTAACATGAAACGCGTTTTCCATCTGAAAAAATAAAAATACATCCACAAAAGACAGAGTCCAGCGCACTTTTCTGGGCCGGTCTTCTTGGGACAGGTCAGTGATTCAGCTAATCTACGCTTCTACTCTGGATCTTGCATCGCTCTCCCACCGCTTTGAGGAGGAGAAGACCTATACCGACCCTGTGCAGCAGACCATAAAAACTTTATTCAGCAGTTCCATCAAAATTGTTGGCAAAGCCCTGTACAGCGTCGTGCCTGGAATAAGCACAACCAGATAAGGTGAGCATACATCCTCCTATCACCACGTGTGTTTTGCTCAATTAGCAGTATTATACGAGGGAGCACCGTCTCAATTTTCTTCGGAACTCCCATAGAACAGAATGGAGAGTGGAGCTCAAGCATGACCTACTCTTTTCTGAATGGAGACTTTGGGACTCGCACATATCACACGTTGATGGCATATCCTATCAATATCCTATCAATGTGTGAGATGGGAAGACCCGAAAGAGCTTGTTTATCCTTATGTTACCTCTGTGATATGCAATATGTTACCTCTGTGATATGCAATATGCTACCTCTGTGATATGCAATATGCTACCTCTGTGAGACACTGTATTCTCACCTGGAAGCTCTCGAGCACTACTATGTGATACATGGCGCCATTAATTATACCTACAATTATTACTACTTATGATATTGTCTCATTTTCCTGTATTTAGGTGGTAGGGCCCATCTCATTTAATTATAGAGCCCTATGAGTTCTAGTTCAGCACTTGGCTGTGACCATCACCTAGAGCAATGGGCATTGATGGGTTTCCTACCCATTGCTAGAATGTACTACATGTTTGCAGGCTGGTATCTGAGCATTACTCTCATGCTGGTTTTATATTTTTAGTGAGAAATGTCCTTATTCTACCTTTAGTGAAAACCGAAGTGGTGAGGAGCTAATTCTTGATTTTAGGGCTGTAAATGCGCACACGGCATTGATTTTGTGTGGCAAAGGGCAATCATCAAAGCACGTTGTAAATGAATCAAGGCAGGCTCTAATTATACTCCCATCAAGTCAGCATGTACCGTGTCTTCCACTAAATGCATATTTTATAGCATTAGTGAACACCTGTAATTTAGATGAATCATGATAAGACCATTGTCATTCCAAAAGCCACTTCTGTAATGAAAATAGATGAGGAACAAAAATAGAATAAAAAGATCAGCGGCGTTATAACTGTATGTTCCAAATGACCTATTGCATGCAAATCTTATACAGAAAAGCAGGTTGTCTGTCATCGAGTTTGTCCTCTTTTTGGGGACATACTCAAATTATATCACTTTTGGGGTTGGTTGCTTAGTTTGGCCCAATGAGTGATTTTATGTATTTTACATATATGCAGATACAGTTAAACCATGGTATCCAACGTATCAAATTTGGAACTCATTGGCTCTCATTTACTAATGTGGGTGCACCAGAAAAGTGTCTTAGGGCCCGTATACACGGCAGAGGACAAATACCAGTCGGTTTATCTGACCGGTATTTGTCCGGTTTGTGTACCGTCCCCACGGCCGCGGGGGACAACGACTTTTCACCGCAATGAGCGGAGAAAAGCCCTCCCACTTTCCATTCACATGTTCATATTCCGTCCGAAAACCGGACAGAAGAATGAACATGCACAACATTTTTCGGGCGGCCGGCGGTTTGAAAAACCGCCGGGCGGAAGACCCATGAAGTGGGGGCTGCAGCACGGGTTTTCCATAGAAGCCCGGTGTGCTCATTTGCGGCTGGTTTTTCAGACGGTCTGCAAAACCGCAAACTGCCTGAAAAACCGGCCGCAAACTCGTGCCATGGGGACATGCCCTTAAAATTCACCATAAATGGCACAATTTTGGCACAGCATGTCCCAGACTCATTTACTACAAGCTTAACACAGTTTCTGCAAACTGCTCGACATATGGATGTGGCTTACCGGAAAGTGGGTATGAGCTCATGGGAAGCGGACATGGTTACGATGCAACGCACTGCACTAAAATTGCCCCAAAATTCTGGCATAGAAAGTTAGCCCCCAAAAAAGACCTGTTCACACTGTGTTTTTGAATCCAATTTCGGATCCATTTTGGATATGAAAATCGCATCCAAAAACGCAGCGGCAATCGGATTCTAAACGGATCCAACCCGTATTTGGAAACGTGTTGGCTACAGCAGGATCGCACCCTATAGATTTAAATAGGGCTCCTGCTGCGCCTTTTGGACGAAGAATTGACATGTCAATTCTTGGATGGATCTGAAAGATGCAATGCGACACGTATCGGTGATCACTCGTGTGAACGCCTATGCATGTTTCACAGTAAAAGCAATGTAAATCATATTGCTCATTGTTAGCTATGTGTTTGGGTCCATTTAGGGTCCAACAGATGGATCCAAACACGCCGTGTGACCATACCCTAAAAGCATAGTTGGCAACTTTTGAAAGTGGAAAAGCAGGAGATTGCAAAAATTTGCATGGACACGCCCATCTTGTTGATGTGTCACGCCCCCTCAAAAAGCCACACCCACTCCACCTAACTGCATAACGGCTTTGGAAGAAAGCCAGGTAGATGCCCTTATGGCCAGGTAGTAGTCCCCCATAACCAGGTAGTGCCCCTTACAGGCAGGTAGATGCCCCCTTCTAGTCAAGTAGATGCCCCCTCTGTAGCCAGGTAGAGCCCCCTCTGTATGCCAGGTAGAGCCCCCTCTGTAGCCAGGTAGATGCCCCCCTTTGTTAGCCAGGTAGATGCCCCCCTTTGTTAGCAGGTTAGATGCCCCCCTTTGTTAGCCAGGTAGATGCTCCCCTTTGTTAGCCAGGTAGATGCTCCCCTTTGTTAGCCAGGTAGTTGCTCCCCTTTGTTAGCCAGGTAGATGCTCCCCGTTGTTAGCCAGGTAGATGCTCCCCTTTGTTAGCCAAGTAGATGCCCCCTTTGTTACCAGGTAGATGCCCCCCTTTGTTAGCCAGGTAGATGCCCCCCTTTGTTAGCCAGGTAGATGCCCCCCTTTGTTAGCCAGGTAGATGCCCCCCTTTGTTAGCCAGGTAGATGCCCCCTTTGTTAGCCAGGTAGTTGCCCCCTTTGTTACCCAGGTAGTTTCCCCCCTTGTTGTAGCCAGGTAGAGCTCCCCTATAACTAATAAAAATAAAATAATAAAAGCCACTTACCTCACCAGGCTCCCTGCAGCTCCGGACATCTCCCGCCAATGAGTAGTCACAGCGTCGCAAGGGGGAAGTGAGTGCAGCCGCGCTGTCACTTCCCTCGACACTTAGGTGTATGTACAGCGCACCAGCCGGCGCTGTACATACAGGGGGAGAAGGGAGGAGGGGAACGATCCCTCCTGACTCCTCCCTGCACAGTGAGAGGCTCCGGATGGGTGAGCGGCCGCTTCACCCGCCTGTAGGAGCGGCCCGGCGGCGCCAGAGTAGCGCATCAGCGCTACTCCGGCGCCGCTTTCATTTAAAGAACCCCTGCTGGCGGCGGGGAGTTTCGCCAACTCTGCCGGGTGGCGGGGGGGGGACCCCCATAGCGGGACCCCCCACCCCAAAAAGGGGAGAGTTTGGCATGTATGCCTAAAAGTAAGACAATTCTATAGCTACACCAATGTATCAAGCAGCATGAGCACTGTGATAAATCTGGGGCATTTTTAGACTAACAGTCTAAGTTTACACTGTCTAAACAGTGATAGTAAATGAGGGCCAACGTGTCTGCTACTTTTTGTTGGTTTCCCGCTCCGTATGCCCGCTCCAGCTATTTTAGTTTGAGCGTAGCTCTCACACAGTAAAGAACCCCGCTTGGTCTTGTTTCACGAGCTGCTTTGTGACTTTTGAAGTGTTAATTGCCGGTCAAAGACCTTGTATCTTCAGTTTAGGAAAAATATCTCATAGATTGTAAAACTGTCGTGGGGAGGGCCCTCACAAACCCTGGCCATACATGCCAACCTCCCGTTTTTTGGGGGGGGGCCCCGCTTTTGGGGGCCCCCCCCCGCCCCCCGGGGGATGTTATTTTTCCCCCGCCCCCTGCAGGCGGCGGGGGGGCCCTTAAAATTACCGGGGGGAAAAGTAGCGCTGGGGGCGCTACTCTTGCGCCCCGGGAACCCCCTCCTACGGCGGGGGAACGGGCCGCAGCGGCCCCCCTCCCCCCCGCGGGCCCTCAATGTGGGGGGTGGGGGGAGGGGGAGGGACGCTCCCTCCTCCCCCTCTCCCCGAAAGTACGGCGCCGGGGGTGTGGGGCCCCCCATACAAATTTTACCGCGGCGAGGGGGGAAGTTTAGCCGGGGGGGAGGGGGAGTGACGCGCGGCCCGCTCTTTTCCCTTCCCCCCCGCGCGCTGAAGAGATCGGGAGGGGTGCCGGCTGCCCAAAAAGCCTTGGTTTAAAGGGGAAAGGGGGATTTTAAAAATTTATTTTTTAAATTTGCTTTAAGGGGGGGGCTAAACCCGGCTAACGAGAGGGGCAACAAACCCGGGGAACAATGGGGGCATCACGGGCAACAAAGGGGGCACTACTGGCAACAAAGGGGGGAATTACCTGGGTAACAGAGGGGGCACTAAACCCGGCTAACAGAGGGGCACTACCCGGCAAAAAAAAGGGGCACTCCTGGCAAAAAAGGGGGGCAAACTACCTGGCTAACAGATGGGGGCACTACCCGGCAACAGATGGGGGGAATACCTGGAACAAAGGGGGCACTACCTGGCAACAAAGGGGGGCACTACCTGGCTACAAAAAGGGGGCACTACCTGGCTAAAAGTGGGGGGATCCTGGCTAAAAAAGAAGGGGGGCCCCACCTGGCAACCCGGGGGGGGCCTAACCTGGGGAACAATGGGGGCACTACCCGGGGTAAAAGATTTGGGGGGCCTTTCCTTGGGTAACAGATGGGGCACAAACCCGGCCAAAGAGGGGGCACACCCGGCAACCCGGGGGGCATACCTGGAAACAGATGGGGGCACTACCTGGCTTTAAAAGAAAGGGGGCACTTCCCGGCTAACAAAGGGGGCACTACCTGGGGAAAAAAATGGGGGGACTACCTGGGCAACCCAAAAGGGGGCAATAAACCCGGGAACCAAAGGGGGGGGACTACCTGGGTAACAGATGGGGCACACCTGGCTAACGAAAGGGGGCACTACTTGGCTAAAAGATGGGGGGCCCCTCTTGGTAACGATTGGGGGGGACTAATTTGGGTAACAGATGGGGGGACTAAACCGGGGTAACCCGATGGGGGGACTCCCCTTGGGAAAAAAGATGGGGGCACTACCCCCGGGTAAAAAAAGGGGGGCCCCTACTTGTGTAAAAAAAAAGGGGGGGACTACCTGGCCCAAAAATGGGGGAAAAACCCGGCAACCCTTGGGGGGACTACCCCGGAACCAATGGGGGGGACACTGGCAACCCAAAGGGGGGACTTTCCTGGGGTAAAAGATTTGGGGGACCACCTGGCTAAACAATGGGGGGCCCACTTTTGGGTAACAATTGGGGGCAACCCCCCTGGCTAACAAAGGGGGGCACCCAAACCGGCTAACAAAGGGGGGGGGAAAACTACCTGGCTTTCAAAAATTTTTGGGTCTACCGGCTACAGAGGGGGGAATTACTTTGGCTACAAGGGGGGGATTACCAGCCCCGTAAGGGGGGATACCCCGGTTAAAGGGGGGCAAATACCTGGTAAAAGGGGGATCTACCTGGCTTCTTCCCAAAACCGTTTTTATTAGGTGGGGGTTGGGGGTGGGGTTTTTTTAAGTGGGGTGGCATACCCGGGAAGATTGGGGGGTGTCCATGCAAATTTTTGCCCGCGGCGCGCATAGCGCGCCGCCCCCTAGAGTCTCCTGCTTTTTTCACTTTCAAAAGTTTGGGAACTATGGGCCATGGCCCCGAAGTATGAAAGTTGGGCCCGCCATTTTTTTTGTTTATAGGTTTAAGGGAAAAACTACTGGCGATCACCCAAATTAAGGGCCCCATTCCTAAATCTTTTGCGGGGGAAAAAAAAAATAGTAGTCCAGAAGACGGACACTTTTTTTGCGTAACCCTTCCTGGGGAGGGGGGGGGGGGGTCTAAGCCAATTTTGTTTTCGGCCCTTTTTTGAAACTCTGGTTTCCCAAAAAATTTTCGCAAAATTCATGTGTTGTTATTCAAGTGGCGAAGCTAAGAAAAATTTTTTTTCCCCCAACGGGGATTTTTTTATGACGTGAAAAAATTTTTAAAAATTCGTGAGATCCTTTTTAATCATAAGGCTATGTTCACACCATGTACTGTGGCGCGTACTCCCACTGCACGGGAGGAAGGGGGGGGGGGGGGGGGGGCGGCCCGCTCGCCGTCAAAAAATTTAAAATTCATTACTTGGGGGCCGAATACCCGCAAGTAATTTTACATGTCACTTTTCTCCCCCCCCAAAACATTACGATCATATTGTAATGCGGGGGGAGAGGCGGGAATCCATAGTTCCTATGAAACTGTGGAATTTTCCGAAAAGGGGGGCGCATCTCCTTGTATTAGAGCACAAAAAACGAAAGCGAAAATGCGCCCCAAAAATTTCCCCGTGTTAACATACCTAAAGAATCAAAATCCCCTTTTGGGCAGCACTGTTTTAAGACACTTTCCACAGCGATACTTTTCATACATCCTTTGTGCCAGAACTGCCTGTAGCTTTTTACTGTTGCAACCAATAAAGAGCTCAGCTTTCATCTCTTAGGCTATGTCTCCACAGCAAAGCCAAAATACTATCAGAAATCCAATTGTATTTTAACTTTGCCGCACCGCGCCCCACCACTGTTTAATGGTGGGAAAAAATGCAGTCGGATTTCCAGCGGCCCAGTACATGGGTTACACGGGAAACCAACGGGCAGCGGCTTCAGTAGAAAACCTGTGCTGTCTAGACTACAGCAGAATCAGTCGGATTTTCGGTGGATTCAAAAAAGTGATGATGAAAGGTAACTTAACCCCTAAAAATCTTAACCCTAACTTAGGGTCACAGTTAGTGTTAGCGTTAGGCCTCGTTCACACGGCTTATTTGGGCACGGACTGGCGCCGTACTCCGCGCCGGATTTGCGCTTCAGTACGGCGCCAATCCGTCCCTGTCATTACGGTAATCCAGTGCTCTCATAGAGAACAGTGAAATCCGTCGCTCCTCCCCGCTCGGCGAATCCGCCACGGGAGGGAGAAAGTGACCTGCACATTATTTCCGGCGTGGACGCGCCGTAAACAATGCATTGTCTATGGGGCCGGGAGCGGCGCCCCCGCCGCGCTCCGGCCCCGCTCCGGCCCCGCCCCTTATTCACTGCGGATTTGTGAGCTCAATACGGCTCACAAATCCGTCGGGAATAAGCTGTGTGAACACGGCCTTAGGGGTAGAAATAGAGAAAAAAGTCATCCTGAACCTGAATTTTTCACAAGTTCCTACAGACCAGTATGAAAACGAACATGGCCCTTTTTGGGCAACACTATAACACTATGTCTACACAGCACTGGTTTTTTCATTTTCAGTGGTTAGTATTTAGAATCCGCCAAAATGTGACTGTACCCAGACAGTGCCCTATAGACAGCAATACAAAATCCGTGCTGTACTACACCACAGTTTTTTTCCCCCGGTCAGTTTAAATCCCCGGTTGGGGCAGTTTTTTAACATCCCTGTATCTTCGCCGATTCTCTGGATTAATACAAGTACTGGGTCGGTGGGAGTTCCGAAAACAGACCACGGTTTTTTTGCGTAAAACCGTGCGAAAAACCCGGTACGCAAGTTGATTTTGGATGGCATTTTAACATTGCAGTGTAGACATAACCTAAGTGAGCATGATGATTGTGATGCTCCATTTAACCTCTATGGAGGCCGATGACGCTTGTTCATTCTGCTATCTAACCCTGCTATTTAATGGAGAACAGAGATTTGGGTCCCCCCAAGTTCTCAACAAAATGTTCGGGGTCACTCGGAAGTTGTATGGAGCCATAATCCAGCTGTGTGCATGACCCCTTTGGGCCCAGGTTCCAGGCTTAAAAGGGCCGTTTTTCGTCCGTAATTCGCCCGAAGGGTCCCCCAATTTTAGGGTTTAAAACGGCCCATTTATTACAGTTCCATAGAACAGGATTCCCTTCTCCTCTCCCTGCTGGCGAATCCGCGGGCGGGAGTAATTGACTGTGAATTCCCAGCGGGTTTTCGCGCCGCTGGTAAGCAGTCAATGGGCCGGAAAGGTCCCGCCCCCCCTCACTCCCCCGCTCCCCCCCCCTCCACAGGGCCCAAATTGGGGGGGCGTAATTACCGCGCATTTAAACCCGTGTGAACTCCCTTTATTCCTTCGAGAGAAGAACCTGTGGGAAAATAGTAGGTTTTTTTGAAGGTTTGGATTGAAAAAATATTAGTGAAACCCCGAGGTGATGTTTGTGTCATGTTTAAACTTAAGGGTTTTTCTACAAGTAAAACCAGAAAATCTAGTTGTGTCGAGGACCCAAACCTGAAAAAAAAAAAAAAAAAATGTTGCTTTGCGTGAAAATAGTAAAAACGTCCTGTTCCCTAATCTTACTTGCTGAAAAGTGAATTAAAAAAAAGATCGTGGTTGAGGTTAGTAAAAATTTGACCCACATTCCGAAAATTGGCGGGCGCGGAGTTTTAGGCCATTAAACAGGTAAAGTGCGCCCAAAAATCCATCCCTCAAAAATTGGGTAGGGGAAACTTAAGCGCCCCAGAAAGGCGCATTGTCTAATTTGGGGGATTGTGCAAACGCGGGACGTCATTCATTGTTTTGGTATGTAATGCACCTCTGAGGCGCTTTCACAAGGAGGGGCTAATGTATGATTACGAAAAAGTAATGCGCCTTTAAGGCCATTGTTATGGAGCCAACATAATTTTTTGGGGCATTCAAAGTGTCGTGCCCGGGTTTTTTGGTCTAGTTTTGGTGTCGACAGTTCTTTTACATTTTAAAAAATGGCGTCAAAAATGGGTTTAGGCGCAAAATAGACCAAAAAACTGGAGTTGGCTTGTTAGGGGAAAATTCGCCCTTGGGTTAAGTTTTAGGGGGTAGGTTTTTCCTTTAAATCCTTTATTACCGTGTTCAGCCGTTACGAATTTACCTTAAAGGGTAAAGGAAAGGGCCCCAGGTTTTTCAAAGTATTTCGGGTGAAGGGGGTTAACGGTTTTTTCAGGAGTAATTGCGTGCGTATTTCGCCGCATATTGCACTTAATACGCAACGAGATGCGCGCCGCAAGTACGGTAATCCATAGCCTAGTTCCCCCGCACGTACAATATGATCGTATTGTATGCGCGGGGAGATAAGTGACATGTCAATTATTCGCAGCGATCACACGCCGAGAGTAATGCATGTCAATGGCGCCGGCAGGCTGTTGGCTTCCCCGTGCTTTGGGAATACGCGCCACTCCCAAAACACCCAGTGTAGTGTACGCACCGCAATTACCCCGTGTGAACATACCCTAAGAATCACTTCCATTTATCTGAATGGGATTGGTTCTGCTGCAAGCACATGGTATTATTTAGCTCCCGTTCAGATGAATGGGACAGTGACAGAAATTTCTGCAACAAATCTATTGTATGTAAGTGTAGCCTCAAGAGAACTCTAAAAATAGAAAGTGTACAAAACAACAAACAAAATACCAGAAATTCCTCCCTTAATCTCATCCTTTCCTTTGATCCTACTTTGTCTCACATTACAATTAATGTTCTATGTGTGTCCCAGAGAATCAGACATTAACTGGCCTGTCTGGTAGTAATATGGCTGTCTGCAGCAGGAGCCTCCCCCCATGCCCTATCTGCAGTAGGACGCAGATTGTTTAACCTGCCCATTCACCAAGCTCTATGCCTTTAGCCAATCTCCAGTCAAACATGGAACAGATTAGCAGAGAATTAACCCCTGCAATTATGACCAGGCACCCACACCAGGGTGGCCCTGTTACTACACTAAGGGTATGTTCATACGGCGTTTTGGGTCCGTGTGAACATACGCTTTTAGATGCGTGTTTGAGTCCCTATAGACGGACCCAAACACGCATCGAACAATGAGCAGTGTGATTTTACATTGCTTTTAATTTGAAACCCGCATTGGCGTTCATACGAGTGATCACCGATGCGTGTGTCATTGTGTCTTTTGGATCCGTCTTTCGGATCCATCCCAAGAATTAACCCCTTAAGCCGAACGCCTGAAAAGTAGTTAATGACCAGAACATTTTTTTAGTTTTTGCCTCCTTGCGTTTCAACAGTGGTAACTTTTTTATTTTTTCAATGACGCAGTTGTATGAGTCCTCGTTTTATTCGGTACAATTTGTACTTTATTGTGGAATAGTTTAAGTTCACTTATAAATAATTGTAGAATTTTTTTTCTATTTTTTTTTCCACACCATTCACATTTCACACTTAATAACTTGTTAGATTAATTCTACAGGTTATTACGGTCGTGTGGATACCTAATATGTGTAGGGTTTTTTTGTGTGTGTAATATATGTACAATTTTTTTTTATTAAATATTTATTTTTATTTTATTATTTATTTTTTTATTAATTTTTTTTTACACTTTTTCTGTTTGTTTTTTGACTTTTTTTTTTTTTTAAATCTCCTGAAGGGAGAACTGTTTTATTTTTTTTATTTTTTTACACTTAGTAATGTATTAGCATATTCATATATGCTAATATATTATAATCTGTGTCAGTCTGACACAGGCAGTGATCAGGACAGCACACAGTCTGTCCTGGTCACTGGCTTGATGCACAGACAGCTCTGGGGCTACTCTGAGTCCCCAGGGCTGACTGTGCAGCCGTTCCCAGGGCTCTGTCGGGTCACCGGGCGTTTCGATCACCAGACAGAGCAGGGAAACCCTTTGATTGCGCTGAGGTGATGATCCGCTGCAATCAAAGGGTTAAAGCACCGGGGAGCGGAGGTTCCCCCACTCCCCGGTGCTTGCAGGAGATGCGCTGGGATCAGGGCTGTGTAGTATAGCCCCGACCCCAGCGCAACTGCGGCGCTGGGCGCCGCAAACTCCGATGTCTGCAGACGTCTTAAGACGTCACTGCAGACGAACGACCCGCACCAGCCGACGTCTAAAGTCGGCGGGCGGTCGTTAAGGAGTTAAATATAATAAAGTATAGGGTGCGATCCTGCTTCATCCAACATGGATCCAAACACGCAGCTGTTGGATCCGATTGGCGCTACGTTTTTGTATGCGATTTTTCGGATCCAACATGGACCCAAAATCATATCCAGAGAGCAGTGGATTATAGTACTGTTCTATTGCAGGGGACACCCGAAATCCAAAAATTGTGGCAAAAAGCCATGACAAAAAAACGCGCAAAACTGAGTGTAAAATACTTGTCAAATTTTAATTAGAATCCAACCAGTATTTTACCCTCTGTCATGTGGATGCAGCCTAAGGCTATGTCTCCACTGCATTGGACAAAAAAAGAGCCCGAAAGCGGCCTTTTTTTTTTCCGATGCAGGACCGCGGCTTTTTTCACGCTTTGTACAAAAACCATGGTCGGTTCTCATTATTTTTACGTCGGCCATATAATTGTATTGTATGGGACGACGCCAAGAAAACTGAAAGCGGCAGAGTATTATACAACATGTTGTATAATCCGCCGGCGCCAAAAGACGAGTAGAGAGCTGTGGAGACTGCAGCTCGTCTTTTCTATTGCCGTCTATGGGGCTGCAGGAACGATCGTATCTTCGGCGCTTTTAAAAAACGAAAAGTGCCGAAAATGCGATCATAAAGCTGTGCAGTGGAGACACAGCCTAAGGGTCTGTTCACACAGCGTATTTTAGATGAGTGTTTGGATCCGTGTTTCGAACCTCAAATGGACCCAAATGCGCATCTAACAATGTGCAGTGTGATTTACTGTACATTAGTTTCAATGTAAAACACACATCGGCGTTCAGACAGTACATGTTTTCCATGCATCTATCTTTCTGATGCGTCTTTCGGATCTGTTCAAAGAATTGACATGTCAATTCTTGACCCGTTTTACGCAGCAGACGCCCTATTTAGAGCTATAGGGTGCGTTTCTGCTGTATAGAAAACTCATCCAAACACACACTGCATTTTGGGCACATGTTTGGATACGCTTTTTATGAAGCGTTTTTTAATCTGTTTTTCGGATTGAAAAACACCGTGTGAACATCCTCTAACAGTGCTAGACCATCAGGGATATAGGCATTAACTTCTTCCCTGTACTAGACCACCAAGAGTATGGACCACAGCCTTCACTATTTTATGTCTGGATGCTGTATAGTGCTATTTGCCTGGTTGATCTGTGTCCTTTTATATCTGGAAGCATTTTTATCTAATTATTAGGGCGCTGCACATTAATATTCATTTGATGCTATTCTGTATTGCCCAAAAACAGTGACCAATCCCTAATTGCTTAGAGAGAACATTGCCAGTCGTGCAGCGTAAAGTTACATATGGGCCAAATCGGCGGTCGTGATAAGAGATTGTCCAAGCTAAACTTTTACTCTAGGGACCATGAGCCAAACTCTGAACCCCTGTGTCCATGGGTGTAAGGGCCCATTTATACGGCACAGGACAAATACCGGCCGCGGAGAGGACGGCTTTTCTCCGCGATGAGCGCCCTCCCCCATCACATTCACTTGCACATATAACGTCCGAAAACCGGACGGAAGAATGTGCATGTTGAATGTGCTTTGGGCGGCCCGCGGGCGGTAAAACCGCTGGGCGGAACACCCTTGCAGTGGGGACTGCTGCACGGGTTTTCCATAGAGCACCATTGTGCTCATTTTCGGCCGGTTTTCAGGCGGGTCTGGAAAACCCGGGCAAACCGGTTTGAAAAAACCGGCCGAAAACCCGTGCTGTGGGGACATGCCCTAACTATAGCCATAGCAGCTGCTGTGGGCCCAGAGATTGAGGGGGCCCAATTAGGTACGGTTTCTTTTTGTAGGGAATAACTAATTAGTGGCATTCTGTTCTCCAGCTCTACTATGTGAGCTCCCCAATATATGGCGCTATTATTTATACCTTTCATTATTTCTACCTATGCTGCTGTTTTAGTTTATTGTTGTTAGGTGGTGGGGCCCCATCTTATTTTGCTGTGGGGTCCTATGAATTCTGGTTATGCCCCTGCCTGTGTCATCTGCAACATTTTTGTAAGACTGCTTGTATCATGATGAGGAACAAATACCCCGAAACAGCTGTCTACAGATGAACTTAACTGGTTTGGCTCAAATACCTTTCACATTACTAGGCTCCTGCGAACTACATGTGAACTGAGGATAACTACATTCAATAGAGTGCGCTGTGGAGCTCCTCAACTCTTTTCCCATAAGCCTTTGGTTTATGCAAAACAGTCAGTGAGGTCTGAAAGGCAAGTAAATCCTCGCACAGACCGATTTATTGGTGGCTCTCCCCAAGGAGAGATTTTCCCCCTTCCTGCTTGTATCATGAACATGCAGAAAATCCCATGGACGAACAAATAATGGGGCAAGTTCATTTCTTGTTTACTTCTAGAGCCCTGAGCTTCCCAAACACCATGAATAACATATACACCTGTATTCTTATGCAGTAACATTCATTCCAGCTATCCTATAGATTGGTGCTGATGATGCAGAGGGTGTGTGGAAATTCCAAAAGTGGAAGCATCTGGTTAAAAGTTGAGGTTTTTTTCTGCACTTTAATAATTGAATATGTATAGTTATTACCTTTATTTGCACTGATGTTGCTTATATTTTGCATTTACATTGAAAAGTTTGTAATTTTGATTATATGTTAATAAAATGTATTTTTGCAAAAAAAAAAATAAAAATAAAAAAATAATATATATATATATATATATATATATATATATAATATATATATATAGAATATAAACCCGTATATTGCTGCAGTCCTGGAATTCTTGTGATGAACCAGGAAGAACAGGATGAACAGTGCCATAGGACCAAGGGGAGACGGAATAGGAAACTATGCTGCAATGCGCAGTACAGTAAACAATGCTGCATTTATAGCTGAGGTGTGAACGGCTCTTTAGAGTACAGTTAGTGTCGCTGCCATATGTTACACATTAGATAATTTTAAAAAATCTGATTGTACCAAGCTGCTTAAAACAGGAGTGAGATTGGTGCTCCTGAAAATCAACCATGCAGCAAAAAAAGTCTTATCTCAGGTTGTAAATCATTACAAAGAATGCACCAAATGCAACACTCATGCATATATGCCCTTTGATCTTGAAAAAAAAAAACAAGTCTATGGGAAGAAAAACACTACATTGACAACATGTTGCCTTTTGAAAAAACTGCTACTGCCAAAAAATATAAAGTGTAAAAAATAAAATAAAAGCAGCATCTATAGTGCATTTTATATTTACATATGGACTTCCAGCCATCATCTGGAACCTGCAGTTTTTAACAAAACAAACAAAAATGCTTGAAAAAAACACGTATGCTTTTAGCAGCACTTTAAAGGGCCGTTCACACAGCTTATTTTGGGCACGGATTGCAGCCGTGTTGTGCGCCGTACTGCGCTGCAATACGGCTGGAATACGTCCCAGCCATTACGGTAATCCACAGTTCTCATAGAGAACTGTGGATTCCGTCTCCTCTCCCCACTCGGCGAATCCGCCGAAATTGACATGTTCATTATCCAGGCGGAATACGAGCCGTGGATAATGAAAGTCTATGGGGCCGGCGGGCAGCGCCCCCGCCCCTTATTCAAGCTGTATTGCGGGCGGAATCCGTCTCGCAATTACGGCTTGAATAAGCCGTGTGAACCGGCCCTTAGGGTATGTTCACATGGCGTGTTGAGTCTGTGAGAACATAAACTTTTCAATATGTGTTTGGATCCATCTGTCGGACCCTAAACGGACCCAAACACGTATCTAATAAAGAGCAGTGTGATTTACTTTGCTTTTAATATGTAACACACATCAGCGTTCATACGAGTGATCTCCAATGCATCTCACTGCGTCTTTCGGATCCGTTCCAAGAATTTACATGTCAATTCTTGGTCCGAAAGACGCAGCAGGAGCCCTATAATAAACTATAGAGTGAGATCCTAATGCATCCATCACGCATCCAAACATGCAGCTACATGTTGGATACGTGTTGGATCTGTTTTGGATCTGATCGCCGCTACGTTTTTGGATGATTTCCGGATCCAACATGGACCCGAGTTTTTTTTTTTTTTTTTTTTTAACAATACTACATTATGTGAAACTATCATAAGGGAAGTTTCACATGATGCAGTTTTGCAAAAAATACTAGTAAAAACGCAAGCATTTTTTTCAAGCATTTTTGGTCAGTAGACGTTTATCCAAAACGTAGCAGCAGGTGTAGCATTTTTTTCAGGCAGTTTGTAGTTTTGCTCCCCAAAGACCTGCATTGGATTGTTCATCTGCACCAAAAAATGCATCCGTGCATGTGTGTTGCATTTTTTATAGCATTTTTCCACAATGCAAATCATGTAACGGGTCACAAAATTTGTGATCGGAAAAAATGCACCGGAAGAAAGAAAAAAACCATCAAAATACGCATTTTTTTTCTTTTATTCAAACTCACTCCACTGTTCCCTGCACTCATTAGGGTCTGTTCACACGGTGTATTGCGCCGCAATACGGCAGATGTTTTGGAGCGACGCGCTGATCAGCACATATTTCCAAAGCATCGGGGGGCTGGCCATAGGCGTATTCGCCGCTAACAATTGACATGTCACTTTTCTCCCCCAGCGTACAATACGTTCGTATCATACATGCGGGGGGGGGGGGGGACGCGTAACCCATATGTCTCTATGACCGCTATTGATTACCGTAATTGCAGCACGATTTTCGCTGGGTTTAACGTGCAATACATGGCGAAATACACATCGAAATGCGCGTCAAAATGAGCCGTGTGAACATACCCTTAGTGTAGTAGAGAGCAGCTCTTGCTACACTCATAGTCAGCGCCCACATGGAAGCACTTTACAAGAATGTACAATGTGATGTGGGCAGGACCAAGCTGTGGAAAACGGAGGAAGTTGTGTTATCCAAACTCACTCCACAAGTGTAGCCTAAGGGTATGTTCACACGGCGTGTTGGATCCGTTTCTGGATCCGTTTTGGATTAAAAAAAACGCATTCAGAAACGCTGCATAAATCGTATCCAAAATGCATCCAACATGCAGGTGAGTGTTTCAATGCATTTTTGCTGCAGCAGGATCGCACCCTATAGTTTTAAATAGGGCGTCTGCTGCGTCAAAGGATCAAGAACTAACATGACAATTCTTTGAACGGATCCAAAAGATGCATCACAAAGACGCAAGTAAACACGCATCGTCTGAGCGCCGATATATGTATTACATTGAAAGCAATGTAGATCACACTGCATGCACATTGTTAGGGGCGTGTCGCAGGAGCCACATTTTAGGGTATGTTCACACGGCGTGTTGGATCCGTTTTTAGATGCGTGTTTGGATCCGTGTTTCGGACCCTAAATGGACCCAAACACGGATCCAAACACGCATCTAAAAACGGATCCAATACGCCGTGTTACAATACCCTAAAATGTGGCTCCTGCTACACTCACAGTCAGCAATTACATAAAAGAGCTGAAAAGGAATGCACAGCATGTTAAGAGCGGTACCAGGTGGTGGGGGGGAGAAGGAAGCCGTCCCATCCAAACTCACTCCACTGTGCCCTGTACTTAGCAGTGGAGCGGATGGAGTCTAAGGCCGCGTCCCCACGGCAATGGACAAATACCGGTCGGTTTATTTTTGTGCTGTGCACACGGCCGCGGGGGGATGGCTTTTCTCCAGAAGAATGTGCATGTTGGATGGTTTTCGGCCAGAAAAAACACCGGGTTTTCCATAGGAGCCCATTGTGCTCGTTTGCGGCCGGATTTTCAGACGGTCTGCAAAACCGCAAACCTTCTGAAAAACCAGCTACAAACCCGTGCCATGGGGCATACCCTGCAGCCGCGTCCCCACGGCACAGGACAAATACCGGTCGGTTTATTTGACCTGTATTTGCACTGTTTTCGGGCTGTGCACACGGCCGCCGGGGGACGGCTTTTCTCCGCGATTAGCCCTCCCCCTTCGCATAGATATGTTCATATTCCGCCCAAAAACCGGGCAGAAGAATGAACATGTTCTATGTTTTTCGAGCGGCCGGCCGTCTGAAAAACCGCCAGGTGGAAAATCCGTGCAGTGGTGGCCGCTGTGTAGATTTTCCGAAGAGGTCCATTTTAAAGTTTATCAGCCGGTTTGCAGACAGTTTCAAAACCGAAAACCATCTGAAAAACCGTCTGCAAACCCGTTCCGTGGGGACAAGCCTTTATATAGACAGATTGCAGTCATTGTCCTGGGACTAGAACTCTGCCCTTAACTCTATTACAGACTGTCCTGGGACGGGGTATCTACTAGTAGAAAATAAAAACCATGAGGTCATGTTTCTGAGCTGCGGGGCAGATTTATTGTATTACATCAATCTTCACCTTTAACAAACAAGGCCCAAAGTCATAAGCGCCTGGCAGATCCTACAAGGGGAATAACACACAGACAATGAACAATCCTGAGATCTGTGTTTCGCTGGATAACTGGGAAGATTTGGAAAAAAATCAATAAAGGCTTGTATTGTGCATGTGTAGGATAATCAAGCCTGAGCCGCCTGTGCTCTCTGCACACTCCACTGCTATCAAATTAGAGTTTATGGAGAGAATTTGCAGAGCGCTCACATTGGATTGCTCTTGATTAAAACAAGCACTTGACTTTGAAGCCTTGACATAGAGATAGTCATGCAGGAATGCAAAGCTCCCCGCATGCACCTGCCTCCAGCCTTTTGGACTGCGTTTTACCTGTTCCTCAGCTGTCCATGTGACCTACACAACACACCTCCACCACCACCGCCGCCGCCTCCTCCTCTAGATACCTGAGGCTGACAGCCAAACCTCATATTAGTAGTAGGGGCTGTACTGCCACAGGAAAGGAGAGGGGGGAGGGAGAGCTTACAGGAAAAGGAGGAACATTGTGATTCAGCATTGGAAAGTAGACCCCTGTTGCTGGAGCTTTTACTACTGCAAACCACTTGAAATCTGCTTTCTTAATCCCAGTGCCAACCAGAAGCCCTGCCATGCGTTATGTTTAGCAGCTGCAGTTCTGGACTGGAAGATCAAGTGCATGGCATGAAATAATCTGCAGGACCTAGAGTGACCTGCAGCTGGACATGTCCCAGGCAAAGGCTTATTGATCTCCAAGGATCTTTTTAGCAGCCGGT
Source organism: Phyllomedusa bahiana (assembly GCA_025379985.1). Taxonomy (NCBI): domain Eukaryota; kingdom Metazoa; phylum Chordata; class Amphibia; order Anura; family Hylidae; genus Phyllomedusa; species Phyllomedusa bahiana. Next base: position 199,025 of record JAODAL010000710.1, read on the forward strand.
TTCTTTCCGAGGGGGACGACTAGTTGGTGTTTGACAGCTGTTCTAATTTCAGGGTGTGATTCATTACTTGCCAAAATCTACAAGTGGTGAGTACGGTGCCTCTTGTATTGTTTCCTATTTTATATTACAGTTGCCTGAGTGCGGTAGTTTGTATTGTTATGATTGTGTCTGACTTGTTATAGTTGTACGTGGCTCAAAAGCGACACATTTTCTTACTCTTAAGCACATTATCTTCCCACCCTGTGTAGTAGGATTACTGCTAAAAACCTCTAATCCAGTAATTGTGTTAATCCAAGAATTTAGACGTATGGGATTGTTTGAGGTCGGCTCGTAAATATGCTACGTTTTGTTTGGATGTTGCAATTATTAGAGTTTGACATTATAGATATATTTATATGTGTGTGTTTATTTACATATATTGGCTGAGTTTTTAAGGCTATGTTCGCACGCGGTAATTTCGGCACGCATTTCGCCGCGTATTTACGCTCTAGGGCTATGTTCGCACGGGGTAATTTCGGCACGCATTTCGCCGCGTATTTGCGCTCTAGGGCTATGTTCACACGCGGTAATTTCGGCACGCATTTCGCCGCGTATTTGCGCTCTAGGGCTATGTTCGCACGGGGTAATTTCGGCACGCATTTCATGTCGTATTTGTGCTCTAAGGCTATGTTCACACGCGGTAATTTCGGCACGCATTTTACCGCGTATTTGCGCTCTAGGGCTATGTTCGCACGGGGAATTCGGACGATTTCATGCGTATTGCTTAAGCATGTCGCAGGGGTAATTTCGGCAGCATTCTGTGTATTTGCGCTCTAATACAGGCGAGATGCGCCAAAATTACGGTAATCCATAATTCTCAGAGAACTATGGATTACGCCTCCTCTTCCCGCTCATACAATACGATCGTATTGTACGCGTGGGAAGATAAGTGACATGTCAATGGGGCCGGCGAGCTGTGCCCCCCGACGCCGCGGGAGTACGCGCGTAGTAGCACGAGCTCCTGAAAGACACGATGTACTGTACGCGCTGCAGTACATCGTGTGAACATTCCCTAAGGGTGCGTTCACACGGAGCATTTTTGGTGCATTTTTTGACATCTTTTGATGCTTTTTTTGTGCATAAATTCATGTGCCTTTCTGTACAAAAAAATGCACCAAGAAAGCACCCTAAGGGCAAAGCTTGGACATGTAGATTTTTTTAATTTCTGCTTTTCATGCTGGAACTTGTAGTTTGACCGCATGTGGCTAGATAAAAGGAGGCAATGTCTCGCTCATGGTTCTGGGTCAGTTTGTAAGTAATTTGACAGGCCATGCTTTGGTAGAAGGGGGACCGTCTTGCATTTTCCCTGTGAAATCCAGAAGGGCGGTTCTATGTGGAATGCCGCCTCCGGATCTAGAGGTGTCACCTGTCACTAGGAGGTCACCTGAAACTATATGGGCACAGACCGGACACACCATGTTTGTGAACTAATTCTGTTGAAAGGGGGGTTTCCACACAAACAGAAAACCTTTTTTGGCATGTTGTAGGGCCCCGCTGTTTCAAAAAACAGAGATGCCTAGTTTATGTGAGTCCCTGAGAAATATGAACACCGCCAGCCAGATATCTTATTAATGGGGTCACACAAAGTAAAAACGGATGCTTAAGAAATTTGTATTTTTGCCTCAATAATACGGCACAAAACTCACAAATTGTGCTTCAGACAAAATACACGTATAATTGGTTTATTTTTTTTGTAGTTGCTATTGAACATTAGGATATGTTCACACAGCGTGTTGGATCCTTGTTTTGGACCCTAAACGGACTCAAACACGCATCTAACAATGTACAGTGTGATTTTACTTTGCTTTCAGTGTAAAACATGCATCGGCGTTCTGATGATGCGTGTTTTACATGCGTCTTTCGGATCCGTTTAAAGCATTGTCATGTCAATTTTTGATCCGTTTGACGCAGCAGACGCCCTATTTAAAACTATAGGTGCGTTTCTGCTGCAGCCAAAATACACCTGCATATTGGATTCGATTTACGCAGCGCTTTTGAATACTTTTTTTGATCCAAAACGGATCCAACACGCCGTGTGAACGTCCAATTATAACCAATCCAAAATACCAACCAGACCTAGCATAACCATTAGGAATACCATAAGGCCGTGTTCACGTTCAAGTTACGGCTTGAATAAGGGGCGGGGCGGGGGAGCTGCTCGCCGGCCCCATAGACAATGCATTATTTACGGCGCGTAAAATAACACGCTTAAAGCTGGGTTCCCACCATAGACTTTGATGACATATCGATAGGATAGGCCATCGAGGTCTGAAGCCTGCGACTCCCACCTTTGGGACTTGCATCAGCTCGAAATAGATAGCTGGTCACACTCATGCACTGCTCTCCATCCTGTTCTATAGGAGCTCGGAGTACAGCCGAGCACACCGCTCCCATTCCAAGCCCACACTTAGGGGATGTTCACACGGCATTTCTTAGATACGTGTTTGGGTACATTTTTCAGACCCAAACACGTATCTAACACTGTTCCTATGTGATGACATTTGTGTCAATGTAAAACACTTATCAGCGTTCAGACAATACATGATTTACATATGTCTTGTGATGTGATGCATTCAACGCATTTGATCAAAGAATTGACATGTCAATTCTTGATCCGTTTTCCGCATCACAAACCCTATTTAAAACCACAGGGTACGTTTTTGCCTTCCAGAAAAAGTATCCAAACACGTATCACACTTCGGGTATGTGGTTGGATAAGTTTTACACAAAACGTTTTTCAAAATGCCGTGTGCACATACCCTTACAGGGGCCTGTCCCTAAGGTAGGTGCAGGGCCGCCAACAGAGATTTCAGGGCCGCATACAGCTGAAGCACCTGCCCCCCGCCCCCAGCAAAAAAAAAAACGGCCTCTAGGACATAAATCATAGTTGCCAACTTTTGAAAATGAAAAAGCAGGAGATTTTAGTGGGCGGCGCGCTACGCGCGCCGCGGCCAAGATTTGCATGGATACGCCCATCTTGTCAGTATGCCCACGCCCTTCAAAAAGCCACACCCCACTCCACCTAACTGAATAACGGCTTTGGAAGAAAGCCAGGTAGATGCCCTTATAGCCAGGTAGTAACCCCCCATAAGCAGGTAGTGCCCCTTACAGGCAGGTAGATGCCCCCTTTGTTAGCCAGGTAGGTGCCCCCCTTTGTTAGCCAGGTAGGTGCCCCCCTTTGTTAGCCAGGTAGGTGCCCCCCTTTTTAGCCAGGTAGGTGCCCCCCTTTGTTAGCCAGGTAGATGTCCCCTCTGTTGCCAGGTAGATGTCCCCTCTGTTGCCAGGTAGTGCCCCCATTGTAGCCAGGTACATTGTAGCCAGGTACAGCTAATAAAAATAAAATAATAAAATCCACTTATCTCACCAGGCTCCTGCAGCGCGGCCGCTCAGGATGATCTCCTCAGCGGCGCAGGGGGAAGTGAGAGCAGCCGCGCGTCACTTCCCTGCAGCCGCGCGTCACTTCCCCTGCGCCGCTGACCTGTATGTGCGGCGCACACACCGGCGCCGGACATACAAGGGGAGGAGGGAGCGATCACTCCTGCCTCCTCCCTGCACAGCGAGACTCCGGGCGGGTGAAGCGGGCGCAGCGGCCGCTTCACCCGCCTGTAGGAGCGGCCCGGCGGCGCCAGAGTAGCGCACGACCGCTCCCCTGTCGCTGCGGCCATTCAAAGGACCCCCGCCGCCTCCTGGCGGCGGGTGGAATGCCAACCCCCCCGGTCGGGCGGGAGGGGACCCCAAATAGCGGGACCCCCCCCCCCGCCAAAAACGGGAGAGTTGGCATGTATGACATAAATGCGCCCATTTTACCAGATAATACAGTATGCAAAAAAGAACTGTATTGTGTATTACAATAGCAAGTGAGTCACATATCTGTCTAACATATCATAGACACAGGGCTAAGTAGCTCTATCAATATCCCCCACCGGCCCACATACAATATCCCCTCCACGTTTCCTTTGGTCACGCACCTCACCACCTTCTAAAATAGAAGAGCGGGTACAAGCCATAACTTAGAGGTCTAGTATCCTAAGGGGTTGGAGGGTGGGGAGAGGACTAACCCCCTGGAGATTATGCTACAACTATGGGCTGCTCCTCTCACAATTATATTATCAGGTAGGTAGACAAGACCCTAGGTAGGTTGGCAAATGTGCAAGGCCCCAGGTAATTAGATAGGCCCTATTTAGGTAGGTAGACCCCCACTGGATAAGTTGGTAGGCCAGCCCCAGGCAGGCTGGTGGGTACCTAGCCACGGGTGGGTAGGTAAACATCCCCCAGGTAGATAAGCAGGCCCCAGTTAGGCAAGTTGATAGGCTACAGTTAGGTTGGTGGACCCCAGTTAGGTAGGCTGTAGGTAGGTGGTTGCCCCCAGTTAGGTAAGCTGTATGTAGTTAGGGCCCCCTTTATATAGTATACAGGCAGTTAGGGCCTCCCTTAGGTAGTATACAGGCAGTTAGGGCCCCTCTTTAGGTAGTATACAGACAGTTAGGGACCCCCTTTAGGCATACATGCCAACTCTCCCGTTTTTGGCGGGGGGGGTCCCGCTATTTGGGGTCCCCTCCCGCCCTCCCGGGGGAGTTGGCATTCCTCCCGCCGCCTGCAGGCGGGGGGGGTCCTTTAAATTACCGCGGCGCACGAGTAGCGCGGGTGCGCTACTGTTGCGCCGCGGGACCGCTCCTACATGCGGGTGAGCGGCCGCTGCGGCCGCTTCACCCGCCCGCGGTCTCACTGTGCGGGGAGGAGGCAGGAGGGATCGCTCCCTCCTCCCTCCTCTCCCTGTATGTACGGCGCCAGTGTGCGCGCCGTGCATACAGGTCAGCGGCGCAGGGGGAAGTGACGCGCGGCTTCAGGGGAGTGACGCGCGGCTGCTCTCACTTCCCCCTGCGCCGCTGAAGAGATCGGTCGGGAGCTGGCCGCGCTGCAGGAGCCTGGTACGGTAAGTGGATTTTATTATTTAATTTTTATTAGCTTTAGGGGGCTCTACCTGGCTAACAGAGAGGGCAACTACATGGCAACAGAGGGGGCACTACCTGGCAACAGAGGGGGCACTACCTGGCAACAGAGGAGGCACTACCTGGCAACAGAGGGGGCACTAACAGGCAAAAGAGGGGACATCTACCTCGCAACACAGGGGACACTACCTGGCTAACAGATGGGGACACTACCTGGCTAACAGATGGGGGCACTAACTGGCTAACAGAAGGGTGCACTACCTGGCTAACAGAAGGGGGCACTACCTGGCTAACAGATGGGGGCACTACCTGGCTAACAGATGGGGGCACTACCTGGCTAACAGATGGGTGCACTACCTGGCTAACAGATGGGGGCACTACCTGGCTAACAGATGGGGGCACTACCTGGCAAACAGATGGGGGCACCTACCTGGCTAACAATGGGGGCACCTACCTGGCTAACAAAGGGGGGCATCTACCTGGCTACAGAGGGGGCATCTACTTGGCTACAAGGGGGCATCTACCGGCCTGTAAGGGGCACTACCTGGTTATGGGGGGCTACTACCTGGCTATAAGGGCATCTACCTGGCTTTCTTCCAAAGCCGTTATGCAGTTAGGTGGAGTGGGTGTGGCTTTTTTTGAAGGGGCGTGGCATACCAACAAGATGGGCGTGTCCATGCGCCGCCCACTAAATTCTCCTGCTTTTTCATTTTCGAAAGTTGGCAACTATGCCTTTAGGTAGTGTGCAGGTAGCCAGGGCCCCCTTTAGGTAGTGTGCAGGTAGCCAGGGCCCCCCTTTAGATAGTGTGCAGGTAGCCAGGGCCCCCTTTAGATAGTGTGCAGGTAGCCAGGGCCCCCTTTAGATAGTGTGCAGGTAGCCACGGCCCCCCTTTAGATATTGTTCAGGTAGCCAGGGCCCCCTTCCTTATATATATATAAAAAAAAAAACAACCACTTACCTCGCTCCCGCTCTCGCTCCCGGCCGCTTCCCGCCGGCTTCTAGCGCCCTGCATAGGCGGCGCGGTGATGTGACGTCACCGCGCGCCTACGTCACCTGTAGGGGCCGGCGCCTGGCAGGCTTGAGGCCTATCACCTTACACCTGCCAGGGCGATCAGCGGAGCGCAGCGCTGTGCTCCGCTGTCACCGCGCAGCACCGGGATTGGAGGACATCAGTCCCACGACCGGGCCCGGTCTCAAAGCGCTCAGGACACAGGACCTGGGTGTTCAGAGACCGGATGCAGCGGCCGGGCCCCGGGGAGCGGCGGCACTACCTCCGGGGCCCACAGGAGCTCGGGGCCCACACTGCGGGCCAGTCCGAGCCTAGTTCGGCTGCTCCGCTCTGTCATGAGGAATAAGGGGGCCTGCTTGTTCCACCGGGCCCCGTACAGGAGTACCGGCTGTACCCCCTGTATGGCAGCCCTGGGTAGGTGTGGTACCCGCATATGGCACATCCTAATGATATGATATCAAAGTATATGATAGAAACACCTCTTGTGTTGGGGGGGGGGGGGGGGGGATGTGTGACTATAGCCTTAAGGGGTATAAAGACAACACTGGTTCTTATTTACTATAGAGCATATGGAAGTCATAGAGCGCAGGGAAGTAAGCAGCAGATGCATAGTTCGTGGCAAGACTGCAGCATTTACAAAAAATAAATAAATATGCTTTAAGCAGATGTTCCCATCTCGGGCATTCATGGTGTATTGATAGGTTATGCCATGAATGTGTGATTGGGGCAAAGGGGTCCCACCTCCTGGAACGGGCTCTTGAAGTCTCTGTTCGGAGCAGAGAGTGAGGCTGGTTTCACACCTTTTTATTGACTACATTGGAGTAATCTGTTAGGAAACTGTGAAAAACGTACCCCTACGAAAACCGTGTCATAGCTGTGGCCTGCCCATAGACATCAATAGCACAAAGGTAGTCCTATTTGGGCTAAGTTTGCCTTACTTCCTGGCTGTACACACGCAAAAGTACGGTTGGCCATGTTTTTGTGTCTCTAAAGCTCTGTCTACACAGCAGTGGACAAAAAAACCACCTGAAAACCAAATCCTAAAAACATATATAAAACTGAGTTGTGTTTTTTATCCACTGCCTGTCAAAAGCTGCTGAAAAAACATCAGTTTTTCACGCGATTTTGCACAATTTTTTTTTTTTTGCAGAAATGCACAGCGTTAGATGTGCTGTGGGTTTCTGCAAAAATCGCGCCAAAAAACGTCTGGCGCATTACATAGACTCCAATAGTGCATTTTCTACCATGCTCTGGCGTTTTTTCCAACGTTTCAAGAAAAACGACCAGCAAATACAATGGGCAGAAAAAAGACGTTCTGTGCGGACAACAGGATGTTTTTACTGTAGAAGTCTATGGGAGCTCTTTTCATTTGTGTTTTCAGCGTTTTTATAAAAAGAAAAATTCTGAATAAAACGGTGTGCAGTGGAGACAGAGCCTAAAATAAATTGTGTACGTTTCACAAATAGGGCCACATGTATGACCCTGTTTAGGTATTAAACTCACTTTTTTGCCCATAGGTTACTGTGGGCAAAAGAGTGAGTCTTAGACCTAAACAGTTTCATACATGTGGCCCATTGAGTAAACCAAGTCCTTTTTAGACTGTTTATTTTGTTGATGTCTTGGTTGCAGTAGCCATCATTGTATCTTTTTACATGATATGCCGATGGTTATCGCCAATGTAGTCCGTAATATTTTGATACCAAAAAAAAGCATTGGAACTTAGTTTTTTTTTTTTTTTTCTCTTTCAAAATGCTTTATTGAGAACATATTGTCATAAAAACAAGTATATGGTATGATACAAGTTTGTGACAAAAAAGATACAAATAAAGTAAAATAGACCACAACATAATATATCACAACTTGTTACAATATACTATAATATATTATATATATGATCCTAGGAGACTTGATCATATATGAACATACTCCTGACAAATAGAAGAGCAATCAGTAAGTACAGAGCCTAAAACAGGAACTTAAAATAAATTGTCGCATAGGATAAATGTTCTCGCACTTGCGAGAAAGGTAACATAATCGAAGCCATAGAGACCCCTCATGAGAGATTTAGAGCTAATCAATAGGGAGATAATCTCAGTCAAGAGGAAGAACTTAATCCCATGAAAGGTGTCATGGCTAGATATTATTATACAAAGAATGGTATACATTAACTTTAATACCGTACTCAAAAAGCAAAAGTAACATGTAAAGAAAAAAAAAAAGAACAAGAACGTGCCGAGCGCAGTACATAAGAGGGCCCCACCACCAGCTCATGAACTCCATCACTTTTTAAAGAGTTAAAGATAGCAGTCACTTAGGCGAACAGAATAGAGAGAAGCCCCAAGTCTACAGGGAGCCATGAAGCAACCTATATGTCGGGGATGCGACAAAGATCATCCAGTCCATCCAAACCCTATTAAATTTGCTAAGAAGTTGATCAGTGTTTGCCCTTATTTCCTCCATGCGCTGGATGCGAAATATTTCTTTGAACCATTCCGAGATTGATGGTATCTGCGTGGATTTCCATTTCCTTGGGATCAACAATTTAGCCGATACCAGTAGAAAAAGAATCAGACTCCCTTTCAGGAATCGCAGATCCATTGGGAGCATGAAAAGAAGGAGGGCAAATGGGTCGTTCTGCAATTTTATACCAGTGATCAGTGATATAATTTCGATAACTTTAACCCAGAATGGCTGGATGACCTCGCACCCCCACCAGACATGCGCCATATCCCCCGGGCCCCTACCACATCTCCAACAGAGGGGGGAAGCTTGGGGGAACACTGAATGCAAGAGTGTGGGCACCCTGTACCACCTCGACAATACCTTATAGTTCATTTCCTGCACATGACACGACACCGAGGCCTTAGCTGCTAACACACAGGCTTTAGTCCAATCATCACTTGTCACTGAGACATTTAATTCCCTTTCCCAACTACTTTGAAATAGAGGCCGATTAGAAGATGCATTGGTCAGGAGCATATTATATAAAGTCGAGATAACATGTCTGGGGGTTTGATCTTGGACACATTGGAACTTAGTTTGATATATCCACTGACTATAATGGATCAAAGGAGCAGACTTTTGACTCCATTTGCGCCCGTGTACTGTTTTTTTTTTTTTTTTTTTTTTTTTTCCAGGTCTCAGAGAATCGAAGTGTACTATGCTATTCTGTCCTGAAAGGAAAGCAATATGCTATGATACGGTTTTGTATTTGCATTGAAGTCTATGATGGACGTATGCAAGTATAATGGTATACGTTTGCATGCGTCAAATGTATATGTTTTTGTATGAGTTTTTCATCAGACATCAACACATGATTGTTTTAACAAAAAAGTATACTTATTAACAGATGCAGACGTAGGCTGATGTGCTCCTGCACAGTTGGCGTAAACATAAAAAAAAAAAATAGATGTAAATGATAAAAAGTACACGTTTTGATCCTTTTTTTTTTTTTTTTTTTTTTTTTTTAGGCCTACGTTTTGACAAAAAAAAAAAAAAGTTTCCTTACAACATATGTTACAAACGTAGCCTGAACCCAGCCTGACTTGCACACACGACTCTCCATTCTGTTCTATGCGGGTTCTGAGTACAGCTGAACACACCGGCCACCTGTACTGTGAACTCCCATAGAACAGAATGGAGAGTAGTGTGCAAGTGTGACCGGCTCTCTGTTCTGAACAGACATTTTCAGTCACACATTCATAGCCCAATTGTCCTGGAATCCTTGTTCTAAAATTGTAGCTAAATACAGAGAACACATCTACTTAATAACATATATGATTAACACCAGGGCCGTTCCTAGGCTAAATTGCACTCGGGGCGAGGTGAAGAAATTTCGCCCCCCCACCTCCCCCCACCTCCTCTGAAATAATACACCACAATGCAACACAGTGCTTCACCAGATAGTTGCCCCCCCCCCTCCGTAGCCAGATAGTTGCCCTTGTAGCCATGTAATACCCCCATGTAACCAGACAGTTGCCCCAGCAGCCAAAATAGTTGCCCCTGTAGCCATGATAGTTTCTTCTGTAGTCAGTTGACCCTGTAGCCATGATAGTTTCTCCTGTAGCCAGTTGACCCTGTAGCCATGATAGTTGCCCCTGTAGCCAGTTGCCTTTGTAGCCATGATAGTTGCCCCTGTAGTTAGTTGCCCCTGTAGCTAAGGATAATAAAATAATAAAAATGTACTCACCTTTCCAGGATCCCTGCAGCGCGGCCAGGTCCGGGAACCGGTGTTCAGTGTAAGCGGCGTGACGTCATCACATCGCTTACACCTATCTCCCCGGGTCTCCTGGGACGGACGTGAGCCGCGACTCAGCATAGCAGGGGGCGCAGTGAAAGCCGTGCGCCCCCTGCGACGCTGTGTATGTATCGGCGCTCACTGAGCGCTGATACATACAGGGGAGGAGGCAGGAGGGGAACGATCCGTCCTGCCTCCTCCCTGTACCGGCAGCTGCACTAAGTGTAAACAGCTGCTGGCTTTGACTCCGAGTCAGAGGCTAACCGCGGGCGAGGCGGGCGGCGCCCCCCTCGGGTAAGCGGAGCCCCGGCGCCTCAGGTGATCACCCGCCCCTAGGAACGGCCCTGATTAACACCCTTTGCTTGACTGTACTTAGAACTCCCATTGAAATCAATGGGACCGTTCGAACCCCATCTCTGTTCAACATCTGAGAGGTTTCGGGGTCCATTCTCGAGATAGGTGCAAGTTCCATGTGTGTAATCTGCACCTATGACACATTGATAGAGAGAGAATATATCATCAAAGTCTATGGTGGGACAACCTTTTTCACCATGCTGTTTCACAGAACCACAACCAGCTTCATACTCGCCCTTTCTGTCCAGGCTGTGGACAGGTGTACAGCAGTGATTGGCCTATCAACTCTGCTGTTCCTAGCTGATCATAAGTGACAAATATAGGAGGTTTGTGAACTCTAGTGCACAAGGTTATAGCACTCTAAAGGCTTAAAGCTTGTCAGTAAGTAATGTAAACAAGCTCCTGCATTTCAAGATAAGGAACAGAGCAGGGAGTAACATCATCAACCCGACCACCGTTGCAGCCTGAAAGAGCAGAGAGCGGTGGCTGGTAACTAGGGAGACTTGACTATAAAAAGAAGAGATAAGATCTGCTCCTAACTCTGAAGATAAGCAAAATTAGAACAGCAATGTATTTGGTAATAATCTTTATGAACCTTTGACTATTTGATTAAAACTAATCAATGAAATGAGAATGCCCCTTTGAGGGTTCAGCGACGACTTATATAGACTGTAACTGGGTCATTGGGAAGGAAGAGCTCAGGGTAACATTACATACGAGAAGCTTACTTTGCAACAACAAGTAAAATATTGCTTGTTTGCGTTTCTCATAAGGAAGTAGAAGGTGGCAGGACAGGTGCTTTCACTTTTTCTTTGACCCTTACTCACCTGTCAGGTACCTCTCGGGAGGGGGGTGGTAGGGATACGTTCACCTCTGAGACTTTCCTGTTGACAAAGGTTTCTAATTCTCTATGGGTCCAAATTTTATATGCTAACGGACACACTCTGCCGCCATATAGTGCTTCCATGAGCCATAGTATTCTCATATAGGAGGAAAGCTTACAGGAGAAAATACCTGTATCCAGGTGAAGGAGCAGGATCCTTTTTCCACCTATTCCTAAGGAATGCATGAGAGAAAACCTCCTCCTCTAGCAGGTTAAAGGAGATCCCTACAAATACAGGGACTGCATTATAAATAATGGGTGACATAGACCAGGGGTTTTCAAACTGCGGCCCACCAGCTGTTGGGAAACTACAACTCCCATCATGCCCACTGTTATAGATTATATAAATGCATGATGGGAGTTGTAGTTCCCCAACAGCTGGAGGGCCGCAGTTTGAAGACCACTGACCATTCATATTTCATTGGATACCGCTTGTTCTGCTTTAGTAAAAATTGGATTTCACCTTTTACTAAGTGGTGACTGTGACAACTTTTTGGGATGAGAGCCAATAATGTGAATCATGACTGTTCACATTCAGAGAATCCCTTCAGGTCTGTCACACAAAATATGCAAAGTGCCCAAAAACCTCGGATTTTAACAAGGAATTCAACACAGATTCTGTGTCGGATTCCTAGTTAATATTCTGCTGTAATCTGACGACCATTTGTTTGAATGGAAGGTCTACACTGTAGTTCACGCAGCGAACTACAGCGCGGATTTTCCACACCATGTTTTTCGAACCCGTTTTGCAAAAAGTACAAAAAAAAAAAAGAACATTTATTAATGTGGGTGGATCCTCGTTGGACCCCACTTTGACAGGAGTGACGCTGGTTAGCCCCAATAATATGCAGCTAACCTACATCCGAATCAGAGGAGAAGATTGCCTCTGTTAAATTTAATTATCGGAGTTGTTGGATTTTTCCGATTACTAGAGTCCGACGTGTGAATATACCCGAATGCCACAGCTCTAAAAAAAGCATCTTCTGAAAAGCGCTGCACCTGGAGAAGGCTATGGACATTTTTGGCAAAATCGACAGACCTCTCCTCATGGTCCTCCCAGAGTACAGTATGTCATTAGGGGGATAGAAAGAAGTGGACAGGTGGTGGTTTACGCCGGAACACCAAGGTGCGTAAGCCATGTGCAAACGTAAACCTAAGCTGCTAATGGCCATAGAGGTTTGTTGGAAAACCCATGTGAGCTTCGGCGGCCAGGGCTTCATCTGCACATGGCTGTCTTAAAGGCGTTGTCCTTTTTCCCTTTTTAACATGCAGTATGGTGCGAGGCTTGGAGAAAATAAAGAAACCAAATTAAAAATATTCGCCTCTGAACTCATGTCAATTCCAGTGTTTCCCACTCCTCTCCAATTAATCTCCTTGTTGTCTTCTGGCTCTGGCCACCTCTGAGCCTCTGGCTGCAGCATGGACGTTGTACTCCTCAACATTGCCATTCGGGAATTTTGACTTCCAACAGGTGACATCAGGCAGTGTCATGTGACTGCTGCAGCCAATTGCAGGTGACATTGTTAGACAACGTGCACCATACTGCACGTTAAAAAAAGGAGAGCTGGACAGCCCCTTTAACCTGCTTCATTCCACGCTGGATTCCTTGTTAAAATCCTTGTGCATTCTGACGGCCATTTAGGAGAATGGGCAGTCCGCACTGTAGTTCACACAAGGCAGATTTTTACACACCACAGATTTAAAAAAAAAGGATGGATATGTTTATTCTTTTGAGCGGGGAAAAGTGATGTGGGTACAACCCCTTAATAGGAGGCCAAACCAAAGGTGAAAAATGCCTCTGTTAAATGGGGAAATATAAAATATGTTCAGATATATTAAAGGTCAATATAGAGATCTCTCCCAATATCTATTTATACCCAGGACTGTATCCAGAACAAGGCGGCGTCCTCTATGTCTTGAGGAAAGAAAGTTTCTACATAAACATAGAAAGGGATTCTTTACTGTAAGAGCAGTGAGACTATGGAATTCTCTGCCAGAGGACTTGTCATGTTGAATTCAATAACAGAGTTCATAAAGGGTCTGGATGTATTTCTAGAGTGTAAGGCTATGTTCACACGGGTGAAATTGGGGTGCATTTTGGCACGTATTTCGCGGTGCACTGCTCAAATACGTGCCAAAATGCACCTCAGTCATTATGGTAATCCACAGTTCTCATAGAGAAGTGACATGTCAATTATTCTGGCGCTTACGCGCCGCTAGTAATGAATGTCAGTAATGGGCCAGTGGGCAACCGCCCCCCCCTCCCCACAAGCTCCCGAACACCGGCGTAATGGCGGGCGTACTGTATGCCCCGCAATTACTCTGTTTGAACTTAGCCTCATAGTATAGAAGGGTCACTGATCCAAGTATTTATCCTGATTGCCAGATTGGAGTCGGGAAGGAATTTTTTTTTCCCTAAAATGAGGACAATTTGGCTTCTACCTCATTGGGGGTTTTTGCCTTCCTCTGGATCAACACTTTAGCACAACAGGCTGATCTGGATGGACGTTGGTCTTTTTTCGGCCTTACAACCTATGTAACTATGTAAAATAAAAACAGACAAAGAAATCAGAGTTGTGTTCCCGTTGAAGCAACAAAAATACAAAAAAAAACCTCCCCCCAGGAACCCTCGCCAAAAATGACTCAAGGGTCAAAATTTAAAAAAAACCCAAAAATTTCACTTGACAAATTATAAATTGAGAAAAGTTGTCCAAAGCAAAAATTCCTAGAAAAAGGGAGGTTTATAAATTTGGGATGTTGGCCCCATGCTTTGTATGCCGGGAGATCTGTGGTAATATTAATCCTACTTGCCCCGGGTTTTGGGGGGTGAATGGAGACCATTTTTCCCGCGTCACAACCACTCCCTCCTCCCCCTGCGCTCCTGTTTTTAATACCCATTGTTTTCATTCGGCGATCCTTTTTGCGCCCGATTGTTTAATTCCACTGTCCTTCTATTGCAAAAAAGGTTTGTTACTTCCTCTCATGAATTTGGGGGTAATCGGGGCGGGGGCTCCTTTTCGGGGTGTTGTGACAATAAGTGTGGGAAAAGTGCAGCGAAAGTTGATTTCCCTTTTACAGATAAATGAGAGTTCCCTTTTTCCCCCCCAGGGTTTTAAAAAACTTTCAAGAAATTTATTTATTTCTTAACTGAAAGGGGGTTTTTCACTACAAAATTTTTTTTTGTTTTAAAGATTTGCCCCAAAAAAATTCCTTTTCAATATATGTCTTAACAGTGTCCTCCTATTCCCAGATTCCTCTTGTAGGGCCTCATCCTAGGCGTTAGCTAACCTGTTAATCTTCCTGATGCTGCCCACTGGGCTATAGTACAGACCCCTGTTACCCGATGGCTGCCAGCATGGTTGTTTTGTACAGACTGGCTTTACTGCCCTAGTGAATCCCAGTAACCCCCCTTAATTCCCAAAAAGAAACCAGAAAACAGGGCTGAGGGGAAAAATCAATGTAGTGAGACAACCCCTTTAAAGCAAATGTCTACACCGCAAAGTGAAAATGCTGCTCAAATCCGACGGCATTTTGACTCTGTAGCGTGTTTTTTTTTTGTGCAGTTTTGCACCAAAAACCACGGTTGGCTTTCTAATTTCCTGTCGACCCAGTACATTAACTGTACATTAATCCAACGGGAATCCAGCAGAAAATACATCATGTTTTAAAATAGACTGGAATCCATCGGTGTTAAAAACCGACCGGAGAAAATCTGTGTTGTGTAGACTACAACACGGATTTTCTATTGTTGTCTATGGGGCACTGGGTACAGTCTGATTTTTTTTGGGCGGATTCTAAATGCTGAATCAGCTGAAAATCCAACCGGAAACCAGTGCTGTGTAGACATAGCCTAAGGGGCTTAGCCATGAAGCCAAACCCCTTTCTGGAGGGGGAATGGGTAGTTGGCCGCATTGGTGCAGCTCTTTCCCAATTCAGTTCTACGGGAGTTCCGAATATTCCATAGAAAAAAAAACAGGTGGAATTGTAGTGCAGCCATCTCCCTGTTCTCTGAGGCCGGCACATAGCCTTGGTAAGGGCATGTCTCCACTGCACGGGTTTTCCGCCCGAAAAACATTGAACATGTTCATTCCTCCGTCCGGTTTTCGGACAGAATATGAACATATCAATGGGAAGGGAGAGGGTCATCGCGGAGAAAAGCTGACCTCCCTCCCCCTCCGTGGCTGTGGGGACGGCACATAAACCGGACAAATACCGGTCGGATAAACCGACCGGTATTTGTCCTTTGCTGTGGGGATGAGCCCTAAGAGTCCGTCTACTTGGCAAGCATTGTCAGTAGGTTTTTGTGTGTGGATTCCCTATCGACCTCAATTGAAAATCCACATTGTAGTCCACACGGCTTGGATTTTCTTGAGGTCTGATTTCAAAACCACTGTTTTTACAAAAAACTTGGCACGTTTATTGTTCTGCCATATTTTAGGTAAAAAAAAGCATAACCCTCCGACGGAATATAGAACATGTTGTATATTCTGCTGTACTAACATTGGATTCCAGTGCAGTCCGTGTCCTGGGCCGCCAGGGATCCAAACGCCAAACGCGTTTTCTTGCACAAAAAAATGGTGGCGCAGTGCGGTCCAGAAATGTGAAAATGCCGTCTGCGCCATTTTCAAATTGCAGTTTAAACGTAGCCTTATGGGACGTTCACACAATGAGTAAAATTTAAGCTTGTAATCTGAGGATTCTGCCATTGAAAACCGTGTTGTCCAAAGTGTTTTTAATAAGTCGGTCTTCTTTCTTTTTTTTTTCTTTTAAACAAAACTCTGCTTTCTTGGGATGGGATTTAGGGGTTTTTTTTGGTTTTGGTTTTACACGGGTTACAGCAGCCCAAATTTATGCTTTTTGGTTTTTTGCATTTTAAAAATCCCATGAAATAAAAACAAATGTTTTGGGGTGCTTTTTGCATGAATTTTAGCACTCATTGAAATAAATAGCAGGGAGACATGTTAAAATTTAGTGTGTTTTCTTTGTCCCCGTAGAACAGTTAGCCCCTAGAAAAACCAAATCAACCTTTAACAACCAAATCAGAGCCCCCTTCTTTTTTTTCCGGCATTTATAAAGTAAAAGGGCGTTGATTGGTTGCTAGGAAACTTATCAAACCCCCGGACGGTTTATAATGGTTTTAGATACCCCAAAAAACCCGACCCCCGAAAAAAGTGCTGTAGTTTAACACCCGGGGTCTGCTACTTCCGTGGGAGGCTGGCAGCTTCAGAGAACAGTCCAATTTTTTTCATATACCCAGGGGGGGAGCCCCAAACCCCAAAACCCCCGACTCCTCTTTTCCCAAAACCTCGCCCCTCATACCGGCGCATTTTTAAGTGATACTTTATGTAGAAAAGGAACTCGGGCTGTATCACTTATGATCAATAATCAAGCTTTTAGGTAGAACAGACATGAAAGCAAAATGGTAACAATGTTTTGATTTTTTAAAAAACCCTTTTGGGTAAATTGAAGAAAAACGTATTTGTATCCAAATCCCGTCTGCACAACTTTTGGGGAAAAAAACGTTTTAGAGACCCGGATCAGATTTTGGCAAAACCTGGTGAATTATCCAGGGGCCCCGAAGGATTCAGGGTATTGAAAAACAAAGGGGATTTACCCAAATTTTAAAAAAAATAAAAAAGAATTTTGATTTTTTTGGGCCAAACGGTAACGTGCAGCAGGGAAAAAATCTGCAGAATTTGCAGAAGCAAAATTTCTTGCAAGTCAATTTTTTGTATAAGATCGGTAAAATGACGTATAAAAATTACAGTCCCCCAAGTACAAAAACCCGTATGGATGGAAGGGGTATGGAGCCTGAAAGTCACAAGGGTTTAAGGCTGAAGATATGGGGGGGCGTTGCACTTTGGGAGGGCACAAATCTTTTGCTCTTTTCACTGAAACGAACTAAATGCCCCCAAATTAAAAATTTTATATTTTGGGGGCAGGTTTTTAAATTTTTTCCGATTTGCAAAATAGGGAAAAAACTCCCCAGCCCCGGTTTTACCCGTTGGAAATTTTTGTGACCCCTGTTTCCGGGCCCTGCGGGAAAAAACCGCAAAAAAAAGTGTCACAAACAATGTTTTTAAATTGGGTTATGACTTTGGCCAGCATTTTTAAATTTTTTTTTGTAGATAATTAAACCCCACAAAAAAAAAGGCAAATAGAACTGCAACCAAAAGGTAAATACCTTTAAAAAAACCCTTAAAGAAACCCCCTTTGGGAAAAAAATTCTTTTATTGTTTTAAAAAGTTTGGGGGGGGGTTTTATTTTGGGGTTTTTTATTTTAAAATTTTTTTTTATTATGGTTTTTATAAAAAACTTTGTTTTAAAAATAAAATTATATTTTTTTCCCTTAAAAGGTTTTTTGTTAAATTTGGGTTTTATTTCTGTTTAAAAAGTATTAATTTGGGGGGGAAGCTAAAGGTTGAATGTAGGTCAATTTTTTTTTTTTCTTTGAAATTTTTATTTTGAGGCCTGTCTCCCCTGCAGTGGGCCAAAAAAAACCTGAAAACGAATTACTTAAAACAGTTATGAAACTTGGGGTTTTTTTTCCCCGTGTAAAAGGGAGCTGAAAAAGGCCGTTTTTTGGGGCGTTTTTTTCCTGCGTTTTTTTTCTTGCCTTCAAATCTTTTTTTTTAATGTCTGGGATTTTAAAATTAAACCCCTGGATGAACTCCCCCCTAAAAAAGGGGGGTTTTAAAGCACATTTTTTAACCCTTTATAAGCATTTTTTTAATCGTTTATGGGGTTTTGGGGCTGAAAAGTTATTTTCGCCAAAAAAAAACTTTTTTTTTTTCGGTTTTTGGCCCCAAGTCTGAAATTTTTAAAAGGGGTTTTGGGGTAATAAAGTTACTCCCCTTTTTTACGGCCCAAAAATACTTTTCTTAAATATTTTGGCGCTTAAAAAAGTTTGCTTTGGATTTCCCAAAAAACCCTAAATAAAAAAGGGTTTCCCTTTCTCCAAAATACATTAAAAAAAAGGAAATTTTTTTTGGGCAGAAGGAAGTTTAAAAAATTTTTGCGTAATAAAGCCTTTTTAAAAAACCCTTTGTTAAGGAAAAATTTCCTTTTCCCCGGGTATGGCTGTGTCGGTAACAAAGGGGAGCAAAACTAGCGCCTTTGAAAAAAGGTTTTTTGGGTAAATTTCCCCTCTTCTGGTTCCAATTTAATAGGGACCACCATTGACTTTCCAATAGATGAAAAACCTTTTCCCCTTAGTGATGGGCCCCCAGGGGTATAAACTTTTTACAGTGCAGGTATTGGCTGCGGGTTTTTTAAAGAGCCATGCTTTTGGTTTTGACCATGAAAAGCGCAACTTGAACCCCGCGTCCGGGGGTCATCAATATTTCAGACTTCTTGAGGTTGATCAAGGCTAAAATTCACTTAAACTACCATAAAGGAATCGCTTACAAGAGACTGTTTGCCCTGTAGCCCTCTATGACTCTGATATTGTTTGACAGGATACCTCTATAAAAGTATCCCAATGGATTCCGCAATCCTCTTGTGTTGAGATTAAAACCTCTTTTTATTTATTTGGAATCTATCGCCAATTTTTATTTTTTTATTTTTTTTTTTTAATAATTAAAACCAGAAACCAATACATATTTTTTTCATATGAGCCGTTTTTATTTTATGTTTTTTGATTTTTTTCAATTCTGCTGTCCGTATAGGATTATGGGGGCGGCCATCTTGCATGAGCTGCTTTTAACAGCATTTAGAGAGATGCTTTACAGCCGCTTCATGGACATAGGAGCCTGTGAACAGGAGCAGACCCATTGACTTCAATAGGAGAGATTTCTAGACAAGCTCCGTTACCTGGAAAGAAGTCAGTGTGCAGGGAGAGGGGGAGGGTTAGCTGTGACATCTCCCATTGTGACTGGTGGATCCTGTGTTATCGATACACATTGGTGTCACCTTTCAGTGTAATCCTGCCTGTGCTGATAATGAGGAGACTGCTGAAAGTTGTCTCTGCAGAACAGGAAGTGTCTGACTATTATTAGGTCTAGTAGCCAAAGTGAAAACTGCAGGATTTCAAGATTTAAAAAAAAAAAAAAATATCGATAGTAATATGGAAAAATGTAAAAATAAATAAATAACCACAGCCTTAAATATTAGGTCATATTTTGATGACTCAATCCCTTTCATACATGTAAAAAACGTGACCGCCATAGGATTGAACATCCAACATAGAGTTTTTCATATTTTTATTGTATGCGAGTTTGGTTTATTTGTCTTTTACAGTCAGAAACGACTTCCATTCATTCCTATGTGTTTTTGGACGTGGATCTATGTTAAAAAAAAATAAAAAAATCATACAAATCTTTTGTGCATTTCATGAGGTTTTTAGCCATCCCCATTAACTTCAATAGTAAATTTCCGAACAAAATCTGCCCAAAGAATGAACATGTTTAAATTTTTTTTTGCTTTTTATTATACCGTTTGCAAAAACTGACCGTCGAAAGTATGCAGTGTATATAATGTGTTTTTCGACAGATGGCAATGGAAATGGTTTGATTTCATTTTAGATGAGTGTGTCACATCAATATCTGCACAGATTACGACTTGAAATACTCGTCGTGTGGACAGAGCCTTAGCCATACAATATATAATGTACAGACTTACAGCCATTAAGACTGTGCTTACCTATGTCTCAGCTGGGTAAGGGAAGCGTCACAGGACTTCCAGCATACAAAATTACCCGCCCATCTATGACGTGGCAGAGATGTTTTAATCTACACAAGAGGATTACTGGATCTTTGGAGATGTGGCCTATGTTCCTGACACTGGATGTTGTTCTTGCAACTTCTAGTACTTTTGTTTCCATTGACTATCCTAATGGATTCCATGGAGAGAGGCCAAAAACATGATGTGAATAGGGCCTATATAATTTTTAAAGGAAAATAAACCCCACAACTGGCAGAGTGACGACAGAAAATAGAATATTATTGTTCCAATATGAAAACCTTTATTTCTTATAATTAAAATGCCACAGAAACTTGGATTTGAATGCTAGTCATTTTAAAAAAGTCCTTTTTTTTGTCATTGTGACATGTCGGAGGTTTTGACTGGTGGGGTCCAGGTTCTAAAATTAAAGAGCAAAAGCACACGGGTGTACCCCTTTGTTTCCGATAATCTCATCTCCAACCAGGCTCAGACTGGCACACTGGAGAACAGGGCAAACCCTGGTGGGCCCCTGAGCATGGCAGACCTTTAGTTTCCTTTAAACTGTATATGCAGTACATCCTCGGGAGAGGCAGAGATAAAGAGAGGCTAAAAGCACAAGGCAAAGATAAGAGGCATGTACAGTAGCTGTAAGATGGGCCCCAGAATAAAATTCCACTGGTCGGCCCTAGGCAAACCAGTTCGATACTATCTCCAATGAAACTCAAATGTAGAGTGTACATGGTCAAAGAAAGTTTTCGTTCATACACCACACAGAGAAAAGCACTACTGATCGGAAATAAAAGGCCCCCGCTTAGTGCCTTTTGCCCCTTTGTTTTAGTAGTCTTTGAAGGGGTAAGAACCCAGAAGCCCACAGATTTTAAAAACTGGATCAAGTTTCTTCTTCCCGGGGTGGTCATGGTGGATGTCATCTGTGCATTAAAGAGTAAGGACAATATTTTTAGCCATCACTGACAGCCTTTTCTCTCTGGGTTCTGGGAGGAGATGGCCATGCCATTTTTGTGCAGGATTTACATAAACCACTCACAATTTCTGCTTTTATCCAGGAAGAAAAAGAAGTTGAGCTGGTAAGTTGGTATCTTTTTTTCATTATCTCTGTGACCATCACACTATAACCAGGACTTAAAGGGGTTTCCCAACCATCATTTTTATGGCAATTAAAAGGTATTCCATCAAAAATGGATGGTAGGTTAAAACTTTTTGGTTTTGCACCTATTTTTTGGGAACAGGCACCCAAAAGTCATTGCTCAGGTTGGAGAACAAGTCGCACTTGCAGGCAACTCTCCATTCTGCTCTATAGGAGAGTTGAGAACAGCCGAACACATTGCTCATCTGTACCCAGAACTCCATTAGAACAGAATGGAGAGCCGTGCAAAGTGTGACTGGCATAGCTTTTGGGAGCCCTTTCCTGAGATAGAAGGGGTCCCAGAGGTGGGACCAACACCTGTCAGACTTTGAGGCCAATTCTTTTTGGGTTGCATGGGAAAGTAAACGCAAGGTTCTTATCCAATGACAAAGGAAGCAGAGATATTAAACATGAAAATAATTTGATACAAAAAGTAGATGCAAAATAAGTACAAATAAACTTTTATTTGCTGGAAAAAATGTTGATGGAACGGACCAAAAAATTGTGTGATTTTTTTCTTCCTTGGGTTTTACACATTAGCGAGGTTTTAAACACTGGCTCTCAGTGATCCACCCCCGCGGGTTTTTTGGCGGGCATGACCAACATTGCAGAACCTCTCCTCTTTTAGTGTGCCATTCTGATCAGATCAGTCGTCTTTGAAGTCGTACAATAGAAACCTGCATTCCATGTTCAACGTTTTTAAGTCTTCCATTGTTCATTTTTTTTTCTATGTTCTTTTTAATCATATTGGTATTTTCCTGGGTGACTGAACGTCTGGTATCTGACCAAAAGAACTTGGCTTTCCCAGCAGAGGCAGACTTTCAAATAGTTTACACTGGGCATTATTTGTGGCTGCAAACCATACATGGTACATATCAGAAATTCAAGTTATTTGCTTAGATTCTCCCCCCTCAAACAAAATTAAAATTTAAAGGGATGTTTCAACCATGTACATGATTTGGATCTGCCACAAAGTGCCCCCGGGGAAAACCCTCACCCCTTAAGCAAGAGAACTGGCTTAGCTTGCGGACCACTCTTCCTTCTGTTCTATGGGGGTTCCGAGTACAGGTGAGTTGTGTCTCAAACACCAAAAATGGCAGCACAAAGTCGGCAATAAATCCCATAACATTAAAAATAGCGGAAAAATTTAAATGGGATTTGCTTTATACTGCCAAGCTTTTAGTGCACAGTTTGATCAAGTTTGCGTATGACCACCATCTATGTTAAGGTAGTCTTGGGTGCGTCCCTGACTCTAATGCCTCTCTGTGGGTCAAAGCTGCCATACATTCAGGGCTGTGCTCCATTCACACTGATTTATATGAACCTCATGCAGCCAGGTAGGAAAGGGGAGTTTCATGGATAAAAGGGACAAAAAAGGGGCAGCCATTCCAAAAAAGCCGACCAAGGAAGAAAACAGGGAGCGGGTGGTTTGGTTATACTCAGAGCTCCCATAGAAAGAATCGAGGTTTTGCCAAAAAAAAGGGCCTCCCGCTCCCATTCTATGATCTTTTGGGGGGCCTATTTCTGAGATGCGGGTCCTATAATGCCAAACATATATAGCCCTTACACTTTTCAGTCCATGTTTTAAGTTCTTAGATTGTACTTCAATACAGGGAACCCCCATCCCAATTTTTAACTATGGGAAAGGGGATTTTCTACCCCTCCCCCTCATCTTAATCGGGGGAAATCCCATTTTATTCGTGGGGGTCTGAGATTTCTGTTTTAATGGGAGGGGTTTTGGTCCATTCTTTTAGATGGGCATTTCCCTACAAGCTTGATGGATATCCTATGATTTGAGTGCATGATGGGAACACCCCTTTAAAGGGGGTTTTCCCCCCCCACAAGATGGCCCCCTTTTTTGAGGGAAAAAGGGAAATAAAACTTTTAAACCCAAAAACCCATTGCTTTTTGATTTTTGCTTTTTTTTTAGGAAGTAAAAAGGGTTTTATTTTCTAGTGTACACCCTTTCTCTTCTTTTGATTTCCCCAAAACCCTTTGACCCTGGTGGTCATTCCCTGCTCCACAAAGGAGTTGTTTATTTTTGTTAAAGGGGTTTTTTCCAAGAAGGAGTTCTCCCCAAAAAGGGGTGAATTTTTCTAGGCTTGAAAAAGGGGGTTGTGTTTTTTGTGTTTTAAAAAAAACAATAAATTTTCCCCTGTGATGTCTCCTCCAAATCCCATCAGTTCCCGTTTCATTCTGTACTTGAGGAAACATTTTTTTGGGGTAATCCACAGGGGATAACTGTATTGTGCACAAGCTCAAGGTTTTTTTTCTCCTCTTTTTGCTCGGAGAGAAAGAAAGTCCCAAAACAAACAGCTTCTTTATTTGTTCCGAACTGGCAGGGGGAGGGGGGAACCGGGCTGACAAAGAAAGGGAGGTCTGCGTTTACTCAGAAATTACCCTTTTTTTTAAACCGGGGGATACTCTATACAACAGGGACACAGGATCTTTTTCCCCAGTCCCCTTCAAAGCCGTTCATGTACCCGAATCAGATAAGAAGTGCAAAAAACGCAAGCGCAGAGATCAGCTCCTGGTCGTATCTAAATTAAACAGTCAGGGAAACTAAAGGGGGATGTAAGGGGGGTGTGGGCCTCACAGGCTTTTACTTTTTTTTTAATTTTAGTATAATTTTAAAAAGTGATTAAAAACCCTTTGGGGATCCCCTCAACATTAAATGTGGCAAAGCCCCCTTTATGACCCAATTTTCCCTTTTTAAAAACCGTAGCTTTCGCCTACACAAAGTTCTTGCACTCATATCACTTAATAGAAAAAGCAGAGCTTTATGCCCAATCATGTGTGGAAAAACCCCCCACAGCCTGAACAGAGAGTGTGAATCTGAAGCTGTGAAACAGCATAGTGAGTGCCCGTGTTACTTAAATATGTAAAATTTAAAAGGAACTTTAAGAGGACAGAAATATTTCCACTGCTACTAGGATAGACACTCCTATGGCTTCAAAATTTTTTAGAAAGACACGGTCAGAAGATGAACTGCTTCAAAAAAAAAAAAAAAAGGAATCTTTACTATGTGATCTTGTTTGCCCATAATTGTAGTTTCCTTCTGAATTTCCAGTAAAGATGCTAAAAACTGTGAGTTGCCCAGTTTTAGAACGACCTTTGGTCACTTTTACACAGCACAACATGTAAAATTACACCAATGTGTATATTATGGGATTAGGACTTCCTATTCATGAAGAGGGTAAATTTTCTTTGAGCCCCCGCTATTTTTTTTGTTGAGGTTAGCCAGGGCATTTTGGTGGTTGGGGGAAAAACCACATAACACAACAACTTTTCAAGATTTGTAGGGACCATAGTAGAAGAGCACTGGAGGCAAAACTGTAAAAATTGTCTATGCTGATGGGGGGCCCAAAAATGGGGAATTGGGGATGAGCCCGAGATTATAGAAGAAAGCACTGAAACCTTGTGTAGGCAGTCTCCTTAGGTCCTGCAATAGGCCTAGGATCGTTGAGGTCCCTCTAAATAAATCAGCCTGTTTTTTTTCCCTCATGAATAAGGGTTTTTTTTTTGCATGTAGGGAAAGGTAAAATAAAGATTAAAAAAATACTTGCTGTGTTGATTTTTACTGTTTTAGGAGAAAAAAGGGCATTTTATTTCTTTTAGAGCACAAAAACGTTTTCCCCGGTTACCGACCACCTCTAACCTGCTCTTTTTCAGCTCTCATTGCTCCAATCTGCCTTTTGTCGTCCGTTTTCAGGGGTTCACTCCCCGCAGAGTCTTATTTTCAGTTTACCTAACTTTAAAAGAGAGCTTTCATCTTTTAAATTTCCTTGCGTCAGTCAATCTCCAGTCCTGTGCCTGATCGGAGGTTTTTGAAAAACACCCCGCTTTTTCCCCCTCATTGAAGTAAGTTTTTGAGTAGGGGAAAGTAAATTGAAGATGATTACAAAAATCCCTGCTTGGTTGAATTTTGTCGTTCAGGGAAAAGGGGTTTTATTTTTTTTTCCCCCACCCACGTTTTTCTGGTTTTGAATTTACCTAAATTTTTTCCCATTTATTGGCTCCAACGCCTTATCCCGCCGTCTTTCTGGGAGTACCCCATGGTTTTTCTTAGTTTTTTACCCAAACTAAAATGTAAGTTTAAATTCCTTTTGAAAGGGGTCTGGGAGCCTTGGGATCCTACCCCTTTTTTATAAATCTTTCCGAAGTCTCTCCTTTTTGGGAAAGCTAGGAACAGCAATAAAGGTTTTTCCCTAAGAAAAGTCCCGCCTGCCAGGAAAGGGGAATCTAAGCTGCTTTTGGTTGTTTAAAATACCGGGGGGGCGAATTTTCCCCTTTAAGGCCCCGAAAATTAATATTTTCAATTTTAAGTTTAAAATGTCCTTTTTTTTTAAATGTTTTATGGAGGTCGAAAGGCATTTTTCCTACAAAAAAAAAATTTTGGTCTCTCCCCCGGGGGAGATTTTTCCCTTTTAAGCCCTCTTGGGTCACCAAACCAAAAGTTCTCTTCACCCGAACCCCAAGCAAATATCCCAAACCCGGGGGTTTTAAAACAGAAAATTAACTGTTTTGGCCACCTTTCCCTTGGGCAGTTCCTACTAAATGGAAATAGGATAACTTTTTTCCAAAAGGGGTGGGACTCCCGGGCCTTTTCCATAAGCCTTATTTAGGCAAAAACGCAGTATCTTGGGGAAAAAACCCCCCACACCGACCCAAATCGGGGCTCTCCCAAAAGGATTTAAAATTTTTTTTCCCCCCTAAGCCATTTTACAAAAGGGATTAGAAATCGGGTGTGTGGCTTAAAATACATTGTTTAAACCTTTTTTGCCATTTTTTTTTTAGGGAGGACCCCCAGAAAGTTAACAGGGGCCCTGGGGTGCCTGTCCCCGGGCCCCGGGAATGCCCATTTTTGGCAGGTTTTTGGAAAACCCCCTTTTTTTGGGTAATTTGTGAAGAAAAACCTTAGTGGTATTTTGTTTCAGGGCCTGGGTTCACCTTTTATTTGCCCAAAATTTGGGTCTTTTGATGTGAGCCACCTTTTCAGTAAAACAGTCCCTTTTTGGGGAAAAAGCAAATAAAGTTGGGAAACCCAGAGGCCCCCTCCCCCCAAGGCCCACCAAAAAGTCATTTTTTGGCTTTCCTCCATTTGGAAAGTGATTTTTCATTATTGTCCCCGGAAAATTTGGGGGTCAAAAAAATGAAAAATTTTGGCCTTAGGGTTTGGGGGGGGAAATTTTGAAGCTGCACGTATTTTGGTGTGAAATTCAAGAACAAGCAAATTTGCTTTTTTAATTTTCTGTTTCTTTAGAAAATTAGGGAAACGTTTTTAATCATTCGTTGGAAAAAGCCGCCCTTTTTATTTTTCTGCTTTTTGCCAATTTCCCTTTCCAAGTTTTCCCTCCAATCTTTTCCTCACCCCCCAAATTTTTTTCCAACCCCCAGGTTATTTTCCTAAGAACGAAACCCAATAAAGGGGCCTAGCTCCACCCCTTCAAAAGTTATTCCCCCCCCCAAAAACCCTCATATGACAAAAAAATTACCCTTTACATTTTTCGCCCCTCAATTGGTGGCCCTCCCCCTCACTTTTATACTTTACTTTTTTTAAAAAAAACCCAACCCAAAAAACCTAAATTTTTTTTTTAAGGAGGATTCAAAAACCTTTTTTCCCTCCAACGGCAACCCAAACCCCCAAAGCTTATCCTTTGTCCCTTTAAAGGGGCCCCCCCCCCTACCAAAAACCCCCAAATTTTCTAAACTTTTTAACTTCTATTTTCCGGTTTTCCTCCACCCCCCGAAAAAAAATTTTTTACAATCCTTTTTAAGAAAAAAAACTTTTTTTATTCCACATTAAAAAACCCCCCCTGCCCTTTTTTTTCCCCGGGGGGTTTAACTCAATCTGCCCCCTTTAAGTTTAAAATTTTTTCCTTTTAAAATTTTTGGGCCCCTTTTTAAATTTAAATTAAAAATTTAAAGGGGGAGGTTTTTCCCCCCTTTGGGACCCTAAATTTCCCCGTTTGAAAAACCCGGGGGTGGCTGGGGGCCATTTGAAAAATTAAACTTTCCCCCCTTTGAATTTTTAGGGCCCCACTTTTAGGATTATGCCCTTTAAGAAAAGCAAAAAAAAAATGTATTCCCCTTTATCAATTTTTTTCTAAGACATAGCGCTATTGTAGACTCAGAAAAAGGACCGACGCATTTCGGACATGTGTCTATATTCATGGGCTAAAGAGAAAATAAAGAGGTGAAATATTTAGAAACCAACAAAACCAATAGAAAGGTCTGATGGAACATAGAGGGCGGATGTTTTCACATACTGTTCCTTTGTATGCGCCTTCCGTGTTCGATCAGACCTTGCTATTAGCTCTGATTTTTAAATGTATTACCTCTTTATTTTCTCTTTATCCCACGAATACGGGCACATGTTTGAAATGCGTTGGTCTTTTCTTCTGACCCTAACAATATGCGCCCTTGTGCATTCTTTTTAATTGATATGCAATAAACTTTGCTTATATTCACTCTTTTGCCTTTTTCCGCCCTTGGACGTGCTGGACTACACCTTCATGAGTTTCTGGAGTATTGTCCATCCAGTGCTTACAGTCAGTTTATGCAAGGACACACACCTTTCATAATTAGGCTACACCCATCCGACTCGCACGGGTGTCAAACTGCGGCTCTCCAGCTGTTGGGAAACTACAACTCCCATCATGCCCACTGTTAAAGATTATATAAATGCATGATGGGAGTTGTAGTTTCCCAACAGCTGGAGGGCCGTAGTTTGACACCCATGGACTAGGGGGAGTAACAGAGGAACAGCTCCGAAATAATTCCATGGGGTGGACATGAGTATTTACTAAAATAGACATTTTAGGTGGAGCCACGCTTTAAAGGGGTTGTCTCGCTACAGGGATTGCTTTTTATGTTAAAGATCTTGCAAAAACAAGTCACTTTGCAATATGTGTCCATTAACAGTGTCCTACCTATTCTGAGATATCCCCTCTTGTATGGGCTGCAACAGCTCTTCAGGTCGCTATAGCTACGGACCTGTTTAATCTCTCATGATAGGCTGCCAGCACTGGTCGCTATAGCTACAACCTAAACACCCCCTGAATTCAAAGTGAAACCAAGAAAACAGGACTGAGGTAAGAAGAATCAGTGTAGTGAGACAACCCCTTTAAGGCATCATACATTACTAACTGCATTTGCTCTATCTCAAAGTTGTATACCTTTTCTTGTAGACTACACTTTTGTATCCACCATATAAAACCTATGCAGTAGTGAAATAAAGCAGAAATAGTCCAAAAGAGACTACATTAACCCTATACAACCCTATTATTCCACCATGCTATATATAAGGATGCCTTTTTCATGGTAACCCGAAGGATATCAGCGCAGAAGCCACAAAACCTAATGTGAATGGGGCCTCACAAAATCCATTTCCAAATACCCAATTATCTGGAGGAGGAAATACTTATAGCATCTCTCCGAAAACCTAAAAAGCCCAATACATCTAAAAATTACATGGACGGCTGATTGATTTCCAGTTGAATAAAATTATACTTAGAGGTACTTCCACCACAGTGATGAGCTTTAAAACGTAGCCAGAAATAAGTAAAGACTATTACCAAATACATTGCTGTCCTGATTTTGCTTCCTTTTAGCGTTTATAGCAGTTCTTATCTTTTGCTTGTTTACAGAAAGCTTCCTAGGTTACCGACCTCCTCTCTCTGATCTAGCAAGGGTTAGGAAAGTAACATTACTCCCTAATGTGCAAACACAACAACGTATCAGCAGCAGTTGAGAAACACTAGGAAACCAAGTGAACATATGAAGTATTTTAATATGCATTTCTGCCAGCGTCCACCTACATAATTGTCTTTTAAAATTGTTTTGATCAATTTTTTTTTTTTTTGTATCGCTCCCTGTTGTGTCTTATCGGCATCACAGGAGCTTGGTTATGTTTCTTAAAAATAAACTTTAACCCTTTAGAGCTCTGTAGCCTTGTGCCCTGCTGTTAAAACCCCTCAATCAGCAATGCTCCTCTAACAGGCTCAGCTAGGAATAGCAGAGTTAAAATGTCAGAACCACCGACAGCCTGGACAGGAAGTGGGAGCCTGAAGCCTATAAAACAGCATAGTGAGAACACCCCTTTTAAAAGGGCGAAGGTGGGGACAATAGAGCTCCCAGGGTCTCCTCCTCTTCTTCTCTGGGTTCTCATCCTGACACACAGGAGAGGCTCTATTGTGAGTGAATGGAGCACGAGCCTCTTCTCTGTGTCGGGATGAGAACCCAGAGGTTGCAGAGCATCAGTGGTGGCGGACTGGGTGGCAAGTATCCCTTCTTTTTTCCCCCAAATAGGCCTCATTTAAAGGGGATGTATCGCTTCATCAGTTCATGTTTTATTGTACTCTCAGCTTCTCAGTTCTTCAAATCCAGGGGCGTTTCTTCCCCTCCCAGCTGGGTGTTTCTTAACTGAAGGGGGATGACATCATCCCTTAACTGTTCATGCTCCCGAGTCAGTGTGCTTCTCCCCCCCCCTCTCTGTCTGAGTCCACATGTCACTGTGGCGTTCCTCTCCCTATGCAGTCTTATTCTGTAAGAGCTGTTTACATACCAAAGCCCTGCATTCACTCTAGACAGTCTTCTATGAACTCAGAGCACTGATCTCTTCTCTCACAGCTGGAGCTTTGTTACAGTTGAATCCACTCTTCTATGAACTGATCCAGAGCAGCACAGATCTGCCTCCCTTCTATGTTTACACGCAGGAGCATTAGGCACCGGGCACGATTCTGCTGTTTTCTGATTGTAGAAGCAGCTGCAGTGTTACTGTGCAGCTGCTGGCTGTACAGAGTGAAATGTTGCCGACCCCTTATTCTGAGTGAGAGAGGCAGGAATGCACGTTCCCGTAAATACGACCGGGGGCCGAACAGAAGGTAAATTAGTAGAGCCGGCAGCCAGTGAAATGAAAGGAAATGAAATCCGACCAGCACTCGGAAACAGTGTTTACAGAAAACAAAGGTAAAGGAGACTGTGAAAACAAGACAGTTTTGCTAATGACATCCAAAGTTTCTTGTTTTCACTGTCCCCTTATTCTGAAGACCATTAAATGTAATGATACAACCCCTTTAAGTATAATTTTACTTATCCAGACAACCCCTTTAATGGACGTGCTGTAATTATTTTTTTTCACCCTGTGGTGAAACTGAAGAAGAATTAAACACTTACTCCAACCTATCCTGCCGTTATTATACTGTGCACTAATGAAGATCCAAAGTCCTCAGAAACAGCTGTCTACAGATGAATATCTGGTTTGCTCTAATCCCATTCATCTTGCAAGGCCCAGTGAAGTCGGATAGGACTTGAGGGATGCTACATTCAATAAGTGTCACTGCAGAGTCCTAGCTCGTTTCCCATCGCCTTTTTGCATATATGCATGGTTCTCCAGCAGATTACAGCTGATTGCTGGGGGTCCTCATGAGAAGCTTATTTTAGGGTAACTTTTCTTACAAAATACGATCGTCACTGTGGAGAGCCCCTTTCGTTAGGATGTTATGGGATCTGATATTTTTACTTCTTAATCAGATATAAAATACACCTTATATATTATTTTTTGCAGGGAAGAAGGTTGAGGATTTTCAGTCCTCTCATTTGTAAACTAATTTGTCAGTAGAGGGTTGAGGCGCTGCACAGTCAGTGTAAGTGAAAGTGCACATTGCGACACCTACTTGTGTATTGTTTGAAGGCCAAACTGCTCACACCCTTTATATCCTATTCATTTCATAATGAGTGGAGCAAAATCCCCTCGGGGACTACAGAAATGTAAACTGACATTGGAAGTGCCTGTGCGGTGGTAATACCAGCTACGTGGAAGCGCTGCATACTTGATGAATGCTGCCATGTTGTATGATACGTTCTGCAGATTACTGTATGCAAGAAAAATTCCAAGTGTCGTAATTACTGGTATCGTACAGCACTTCTGTCTGGCTTAGTACAATAATTTCATACTTCTCTAGTATTTAGTTGATTTGTATGTGTGTTTTATGTATGTGTATAATATTATTACTGTGTATTATATGCTCGACTCTACTCCGAACTCTCACTGGAATAAATGGGAGCGTCCCGGCCACCTCTCCGTTCTCAGTGGAGACCTTCTGTGGCCGGTTCATGAGATGGATGTGGGACTTGGAGGAATGCTGTTAGGAGAGACAGTCTAAGAACAAACTCTTGGTGCACGGGACCAACACCAGGCCCATAACCCTGTACCCTTGTCTCGGGAGTCACGTTTTGAGATTTTGTGCCACCATGCCCCTGGCTTAGGTGATGATTGCTCCATCAGAATCGGCGATGGGCTCAGACTGGCTGCAAGGGAACAGGAAAAATTCCTTGTTGTCACCTGGACGGAGTGTACTCTTAGGCATCATGGAACCATGAAAATAGCAAGCCTGCCGTAAGCTTTCTGCCTCTCTTCTCGGTCTTTCTACTAGAAAAGTTATCTGCAGTATGTATGTCGACTGGTGGGCGCCAAGGCTCATTTGACTGGTGGGCGCCAAGACTCATTTCGACTGGTGGGCCCCAGGCACCCCAGTCTGACTTTGACCACCAGCCCACTATTATATCAAGACTGTGCCAAACTTTTATGAATGTCTTATATATATATATATATATATATTTATAAATATATTTTATATATATAATATATATATATATATATATATATATAATATATATATTACTGAAGGTGCCTAAAAGTGGGTTTTTTTTGTGCAATTATTGCTGCAAAAATCTCTCAGCGGGGTGGTCCCAATAGAAATCTTGCAATACCACCACAAGCCTGTAGATGGTTTCCACCCTGCACACAATGGCCTAAAGGGGTTGTCTCACTACATCAATTCATCTTACCTCAGTCCTGTTTTCTCGGTTTAACTTTTTAATTCAGGGTTTACTGACTCCTACTAGATTGCAGTGATGAGCTGCTGAGGACACCAGGTCTATAGCTATAGCAACTAGCACTGGCTGCCTTTCAGGAGAGACCAAACAGGTCTGTAGCTATAGCGACTTGAGGAGCTGATGCAGCCCATACAAGAAGGGAAATCTAGGAATAGGTAGGACACCTGTTTGAACCCTACTGCAGCTGAATACATGAGGCCTAAGGCCGTGTTCAAACATTCAGCTTTTTAGATGCAGTTTCTAAAGCCAAAAACAAAATAGATTTTTAATTGAGGAAAAAGCATTACATGCCAACTCTCCCGTTTTTGGCGGGGGGGTCCCGCTATTTGGGGTCCCCTCCCGCCCTCCCGGGGGAGTTGGCATTCCTCCCGCCGCCTGCAGGGGGCGGGGGTCCTTTAAATTCCCGCGGCGCAAGCGTAGCGCTGGTGCGCTACTCTTTCGCCGCCGGACCGCTCCTACAGGCGGGGGAAAGCGGCCGCAGCGGCCGCTCACCCGCCCGGGGGTCTCACTGGGCGGGGAGGAGGCAGGAGGGATCGCTCCCTCCTCCCTCCTCTCCCTGTAGTACGGCGCCGTGGTGCGCCGTACATACAGGTAACGGCGCAGGGGGAAGTGACGCACGGCTGCAGGCCTGCGGCCTGCTCTCACTTTCCCCTGCGCCGCTGAAGAGATCGGGCAGGAGCTGGCCGCGCTGCAGGAGCCTGGAAGGTAAGTGGATTTTATATTTGATTTTTTTTTAGCTTTAGGGGCTCTACCTGGCTAACCCGAGAGGGAACTACCTGGCAACAGAGGGGGCACTACCTGGCAACAGAGGGGGCACTACCTGGCAACAGATGGGGGCACTACCTGGCTAAAAAGATGGGGGGCACTACCTGGCAAACAGATGGGGGCACATCTACCTGGCAACGGGGGACATTACCTGGAAAAACAGAGGGGAAAATTCCGGAAAAACAGATGGGGACTCCTGGAAACGATGGGGCACTACCTGGCAAACAGATGGGGGCCCCTACCTGGCTACAATGGGGGCCCTCCCTGGCTAAAACTTGGGGGCACTACCTGGAAACAATGGGGGGCCCCTCTGGTAACAATGGGGGAAACCTCCCTGGCTGAAAATGGGGGCACCTAGGCTAACAATGGGGGTCCTGGTAAAAATGGGGGGCCCTACTGGCTAACAATGGGGGCACCAAAAGGGGGGCTAAAAGGGGGGGGCCCCTCCCTGGCTAAAAATTTTGGCTCTCCTGGTACAGAGGGGGCATCAAAATTGCTACAAGGGGGCACTCCCCCTGTAAGGGGAACCTTTTGGTTATGGGGGGCACTACCTGGCTTAAGGGTTTTCTCCCCTGGTTTCTTCCCAAAGCGTTATGCAGTTGGTGGGGGGGTTTGGTTTTTTTGGGGGCGTGGATCCAACGATGGGTGTGTCCAGCAAATTTTTTTGCCGGGGGCGAAAAGGGCCGGCCACAATTTTTCTTTTTTTTTTTCGAAATTTTGGAACTTGGGAAAAAAGCTCAAGTTTCCTTTTAAAGGGCGTTCCTAACATCATTTGATGGTGATCAATATATATGTATCAAAAATCTACTATTTGAGGTACCCCCTCTGGACGGGCCCTTTAAAAAGTATCTGTTGGGAATGGAGGCCAGCACGTTTGCAACGACTCTCCATTTGGTTTTGGGAGTTCCAGGTACGTAAAAACCCCTGCTCCATAAACAAATTTGTAAAGAAAAATAGTGCTTACCACCCCTTTTGTATTCATGCCTTAAATCTTAGATCCCCCTTTGGAAAAGGTTAAATCCCAGTGCAGTTTTTTCACTTTTCCTGCTGATCTGCAGTTGAAATCATATATAGGGTGTAGGAGCTTTAACAAGCTCTAAGTCAGAAGCCTTCTTTAGGTCAAAATCTTCATCTTAATTCCACATATTTTAAAAACGGTACATGTCCAACAAACATCCCGGAAAGGGCTGTTATACCTGTCACCGCATCCGCTTACGCATTTCAGAACACTAAGGGCCACATGTATGAAAACAGTCTAGGTCTAAAATGCACTTTGTTTTCCATAGCAACCAATCAGAGCGCCCCTTTCATTTGTACAGAGCACTATATGAAATGAGATGGGTGCTCTGATTGGTTGCTATGGGCTCTGATTGGTTGCTATGGGCAACAAAGTGAGTTTTAGACCTAGACTGTTTTCATACATGTGGCCTTAAGTTCCTTGATCACAGCTGCTCCCCAGAACTCCCATAGAACAGAATGGAGAGTTGTGCACAAGCGTGACCGACTCTTCATGCTGAGTCAAGACTTTCAGGGGCCTGTGCCAGAGATAGCTATGAGTCCCAGACTTTCATCATGCTAGGATTACGAGGGGAATATCTCTCCTTGGGGAGAGCACCATATAGGTGTGTGGAAGTTGAATTGCCTTTTGCCCTTCACTAAGCATTGCATACACAGGCATTATGGAAGAGCGGAGAAGCTCAAGCGCCCTCTATTGGATGTAACAAATCCTAAATTTTGGGCTTCCAACTCATTTGAATCTTTTAGAAAGCAAAAGGGTTATTAGCCAAGCCAGTATCACCCATCTGCATACAGCCGTTTTGGGGTTTTTCCCCTCATGCTAGGATTAACCCCTTACCGACCCTGGACGTAGGAGTACGTCCCAGGGTCGAAAGGGGCTTTGAGGGGGACGCTCCGCGACCCCCTGCACAGCCGGGGGTGTTACCGCAAAGGGCAGCGCCCCTGCCTGCGTGTTTAACCATTCTGATGCCGCGGAAAAAAGGGGCCCGCGGGTTGAATGAATTCCGATCGGGGGCCCCACCGTTTCGGGTGATCGGCCCCCGCCGCGATAGCTGCGCGATTTCGCACCGGACAGGAAGGGGGAGCCTTGTGAAAGGCTCCCGTCACCCCCATGTCGATTTGCCCCCTTTCCCTTTCCGTGACAGGATTGGGGAAACCCCTTTGGTCAGTCAAAAGCATTGCTATCAATGCATTTCTGTTTGACAATTGCGCACCAGTGGCAAGCACCATAGGTGGCCTAAATTTTAAAAATAAAAAAAAATAAATTTTAAAGGCAAAAAAAGTTTTAAAAATTTTAAAGCCCCCCTTTCCCCCTTTTTTAAAAATTAAAAAAAAAAAATAATAATAAAGTTACCTTTTGGTATGCCGACCAAAAAAGTGATCTTAAAAATATAACTTTTTCCCCGTCGTGATCACCGTGAAGAAAAAAAATTCCAAACCCCAATTTTGCTTGTTTGGTCATTTTATCACTTTAAAAAATGGAAAAAAAGTGATCAAAAAGTGCATGATTCCAAACGCTCGATAAAAAAAACACTTCAGCCCGCAAAAATGCCCCCCCACGACATCGTGGCTTTTGTGCAAAAAGTTATTGGTCGCAAAAATGGGCCCGGCGAAATTTCAAAAAGAAAATTTGGAAATTTTTTTTTTTTGGACTAAAAATAACAGAAACCCTCATGTTTGGGTTTTTCGGAGGTATCAACCTGTTTGAATACAGATAACACATTGTATTGAACGAAGATTTAACGCCGTAAAAGCAAAACACCCGCAAACATGGCGAAAATACGTTTTTTTTTTTTTCACAATTTGTCCCACTTGGAATATTTTTGCGGTTTCCCAGTATATTCTATAGTATAGTGAATAAAACCATTAGAAAGTACATCTTGTCCCGCAAAATAAAAGCCCTCATGTGTCTATGTAGGTGAAAAAATAAAAAGTTATGGGTCTGGGAAGGCGAGGAGAGAAAAACAAACGTGTCAACAAAAAAAACACGCCGGGTCCTTAAGGCGTTAAGGAATATA